>JARDWI010000022.1:0-51091 GCA_029378325.1 Elaeagnus macrophylla | reverse complement strand
AATACCTGAAATTCATCAAAATATACCTTGTAATCTGAAAATGATATTTGTGTGATAAATCAATAAAATGCACATGATTAGGTCCTAAACTCTCATTTTAATCCTAAATAAACATAGAATAATTGCATATTTTAGACACACATCAATGAACAACTGTTTACAATAGGTCCTAAATCCATGGTATGCTGACATTGTTAACTATCTTACTAGTAGAATTTTGCGACCTAACATTACTTTTCAAGAAAAGAAAAGGTTTTTCAGTATTTGTAGACAATACTTTTAGAATGACCCTTATTTGTTCAAGATGTGTCAAGATCAAGTCATTCGATGGTGTGTGCCCGAAGAATAACATGAGAGCATCCTAACTTTTTTCCATGAACTACACTGTGGGAGTCATTTTGGTGGTAAGAAAATGGCCCTAAATGTACTGCATATTTGGATTCTATTGGCCTACTCTATTGAAGGATGCTAACTTATTTTGCATGAGATGTGATAGGTGTCAAATGACAGATAATATATGCAAATGTAATAAAAGCATTAGAACTACGTTAGGGATCATATAAAGGGATAAAATCCTAATATAAAATAGATCATTTCCTAGATAGGCACTGTTGCATTTAACGTATGCAACAAGTCTTTAAACCCCTAATTAGCCCTAGTGGATGAGTTATAGTCTCGTGTGGGTTTCAAGTGATGGCACCCACAAACATCTAACTCTGCTAAAAGACTTACTCAACTACTAAATAACCCAAATATCAATTCTCACATTTTAGCTTAGAAAATGCAATTAAATTGCAACACATAGATAGTTTAAAAATTACTTTTTGTTAATTATAATTTAACATTCATATCGCTTTATGCTCAACTCTTAAATATCCATTCAATCCACTAACTTTAATTTTTGTCTTGGACATTCTCATACATGAAATTCATCACATAACAATGTCATAATTTTAGAGTTGTTAGGATGCAATGAAGATGCTCCTAATTACAAACTTAATATACTTGTTTTTTTAATTCACTCTCTATTAATATAGGATAGTCACTTTACTTAAGATCAAAATGTCTTCAATATGGTTGTAACGTAAGGTGAGGGATCATGAAAGAAAGGATACGAATTCAAAACAAGAGACTTACTCATTTTTGAGTTCAAAAACACATATCTTATATACACATTAAGATACTTAGCCTCTTCACACAATTTTTAATATTTCATTCATGATTATGATTGCCCCCCCTTTTTTTGGTTACTATAGCTTTCTCCTTTTTCACCAATGCAATGTAACACTTACAACCTGTTGCTCTAAAAAGTGTATAAGATATTACGCAAGTCCACGTATCGCAAATAAGTAATATACTTGATAAGAAAGATTGTTCTCACGGAGATTGAAATATCAGAAAGTATTGTAAAAATTAACTAGTAAAATCAATATTGAATGTTTTTGGGTATTAAAATAAAATAAATAAAATAACACGAGATGACAAGAGTAAAAATACTGAAACAAAGTTCAATGATAGAATAGCAAGAATCTCAAGTAGATAAATCAGTTAGGATTGCAAATGTGATAAATAATGTAGACAGATTGCGTTGCTGTAGCAATGCTGTGGCAAAGTGCACCAGTAACTAGAATTGCAAAAATTACAAAGAGTTCTTCTGAATTTGTAATGTTTATAATTTCCTAAGCTCAATGAAACACATTCCTATGCACAACTGAGTCTAAGAACAATATTTAATGCACCAACTCCTTTGGGTTATGTAAGACAATTATATATTCCTATATTAATTGTAATTTTAATAAATATCCTTAGATTCAAATTAAACACACATTATTCAAGTTTCATCCAACTTCAACTAACCTTTCTAGAATTAATCTTAGTTTACTATCCTAACAATTGGTGATCAAGCAATCAATAAGAATTAATCAATAAAATAAGCATTGAATAACTAGCACTCTTTTGTCAAGCAAAGCAAAAATCTTTAAAATTGAAGAACAAGACTACAATCACTTGCACATCTACAACCCTAAATGAAGGAAAATTAGCCAATCATATCTATGAAATTAAATATTAATTCATCCATATTCAAAATCAGATTCATTGAGTTATATAAATTTGAAGAACAATAAAAGAATAATAGAAGAAGGAATAAATTAATAAAACTCCCTTTAATTAAATCTCAATCAATTGAATTCCAAATCTCTAACTTCCTCACTAATAATCCTTGTGAATCAAGCCTTCAATTTATCCTTGCAATTAGTCTCCTTCCTGATACGAACCGGATCGCGCCACTAACAAGGCCCGACTCGTATCATGGACCAAGCCGAGAAGGGGGTGAAATAACGGCGTAGAAAGGCGCCCCACAAACACGAGCTAGGGCGCAAGCATGTTCGCCATGGGAGTGCCAAGCTAATTTGTGGAATTGCCAGTTTTGGAGCTGCGCTGCGGCATGACAATCCCCCGCCGCGGCGACCAAGTTTCTGTTTTGCTGGTATTTTGGACGAGGCATGCTCGCCGCGGCATGAAATATGTGCGCCGCGGCGCGGGTGTTTCTGTTTTGGGCATGCAGGCTGGGAGACGTGCGCGCAGGACGAGCAGACGCGCGCGCAAGTGTGGGCAGAGGTGCGCGCAGAGGACCAGGGACGTGCGCGCCGCGGCATGGCTTTTGGGCGCCGCGGCACAGACCTCTCGGGTTGAAGTGCAAGGTTCCTCGCCGCGGCATGGAATTTGTCCGCCGCGGCCCGCCTACTAATGCTTTTGTGATCCGAGCCTCCTCGCCGCGGCATGAATAATTGCCCGCCGCGGCGCAAGTGTAAAATTTGTAATTATGACCCTTGTATCAAATCCAATGGCTCAAATCTTGTCTTTTCTTTTTTAGGTTTTGTGTGAGCCCTATTTAAAGACATTTGGGCAGCTCTTGTTTGTATCTTTGATCATTTTAATGAAATTTGTTAGAAAACAAATTGAGAGCCCTTGAGCTCCTTGCTTGATTTCAAGCCAACTCAAGAACTTATCAAAGGTCTTTGCACCCCTTTGTGGCGTTCGCCCTCTCCTCCGTGCGTGGTGCGTAATATCCATGTGTGTAGGTGAGTTTCTTGCAGCCCAATCTATGTTTTGCTTGGATTTCTCCTCCCAATTTTGTTGTTGGGTCTTGGACCGCTTCTTCTTGGTTCTCTAGCCTCGTAGCTAGGTGGGTCGATAGGAATCGTGTTGCGGGGTTCGCATCACTTCCAGATTCCAATATGCTGCTATTTGTGCTATATTTTTGGAGTTCTTATTCTGCGTGAGAGTTTCCTCTCTACTGCCCCTATTTTCCTTGCTAATTTTCAAGTTGAATTGGACTCCTTTTATATGTTCCTCCTACGTTTAATTGATAAGAGATGATATATTGTGTTAACTTCCAAGTTTGCCCTTAAATTGGTGATTTGATATCTGTCAAATATTGTCCTCTTATTTAGAAGCCCAAGCCCATCTGCTGATTTGGCTGTTTAATGCTATTCTTTCTAGGTTGCTGCGGCAAAGCTGGTAAATACTCCTTTGTTATTGTTTTTGTTTTTGTTCTCTGCGAAGGAACACATAAAAACCTCAAGAGTAAACTTTAAAATATAAGTATTTTTAATGCAATGCAATATAATTTTAGAATTAATACGAAAGAATTCACCCATTTTCATAAATTGTCCAAATGAGCATAATGTGCAACTCTTTTCACATGGTCAAGCAAGTTTAAAGAAATAAAAGATAATACTTACTCTAATAAATTAGAGTTATCACAACCCCCAACCTATCATATATATTTTATTTTGGGGTTGTATTTCTTTTTGCATTTTTCCAATTATGTGTGTGCACATGGTACGGTCTCTTGGTATTGGTGGTTAATAGAAGATATGGCTTATTGGATTCACTATAGTAGATATGGTAGGACTAAATGACTATTTTTTTAGGCTCAAAAAGGCGTGAAATAATGATATAATTTTCTTAGTTGGCTTGAAAGGTTCAAATGTTCTAAGGATAGCCTAGATCACTTCTTAAGCAAAGCATACCCCATGATTTTGCTTCGAATCAATATCAAATAAGTTCTAGAGTTTGTTGCAATAGACATACTCATCAAATTTCATGTATGACATGTTCCAAATACTCAAATCAACATGCTTTCGTACCACAAACTATAAGAGTTTTACACAAAGGTCAATTCACATTTAGATCAATATTTTAACTAAAGTAACTTTAAATTTTTCTAAATTTTGGGTTTAATTATCATTTCATTGATTCATGATTGAAGGGACTATAGGTAATTAACCTAAGACTAACAAAAACAAACTAAAACTAAAAATTAATGTTAAAATTGCACATGCTCATAAATTATAAAATGAAAATTTTCCCACCCCTAACCTAAGGTGCACATTGTCCCCAATGTGCTATGCCATAAACAAAAATAATGAAGGTGAGAAGAAAAAGTTACCCCCCTTTTTGAATGGTGAAGTGATGCTATGTACTTCATGGTTACAAATACTCCTTGCCATTATGCACATTCTTGCCTTAGTTGTTTGAGCTTATGTATACCTCTTAATATATGTCACTCACCAAAGAAAACATATTAAACACAATGTGCAATAATATCATAAAATCATTCCAATTAACTAAGTTAAACCAAACTGAAGTTAAAAGAAATGAAAAATTAATGTGTCAATATGTCTCAAAATAAAATAAAACTAAAGTACCAAACGAAAAAAATATAAATAAAATAAGAGAAAATGAAAAAAAATGTTAGCTTTTACAGATTGGTGCCTCAATTGTTTTTTTTAGTCCTCAATGTCATCATTTTCATCATTCTCATCCTCTGCCGGTAGTTTGAAGTTGAAGTCCCCTCCTTGGTATGCTAGGAATGCCAGCAATTGGTTGCAATCATAGCCATGGTGTGTTAGATGAATCCTTGGTTGCATGTTTAGGGCTTTCATGCATTTGGATTGGTATTGCATATGTCCACCTAACCATTATTGTTATTGAGCAAGGAAAGCTTTCATGTAGGTATTGTCTTTTTGTAAGCCTTGCAATTGCTCCTTCATTGTGACTTTGGAAGATGAGGTGGAAGGTTTCTTGCTTGGTTGGGTAGTTTTGGAGCCACATGTAAGGTTGTTAATGAACGATGTTGTGAGTGGGTCTCTAGGTTGCATAATAATTTTGCCTTCCTTTGTTTGAATCCCGGCTTTGGCATATAGAAATGTTATGAGTTGTGGGAAATCATAGCCGGATCTCAATTTTGATCCACACAACTTAATCCTATCATTTATAATTGCCCTGACATCCATTGGCTTGCCAACGAGGATGGCATAGAGTACTACCGTCCTTTCCCTTGTCACTGTGCTGTAGTGGGTGATGGGCATGAGTTTGGCACGTACAAAATATTGCCACATACGAGCAATGTAAGTGAGACCCTTGGCATCAAATTCTTTAGGGCCTTCACTGTTGGTCTCCCAAACCATACCTTCTATTGTTAAGGCCCCATTGACCTCACCATAATCTACATTTTTAAGGTACTCCTCATATGCATCAGGTCCCATTCTTATGTTGAATGTCTTATTAATTGTTTTGGCATCGAACAAGACTATCTTGTCCCTAATCCTTATTTTATGGCTTTGGGCACATCAGCATAAAATTTCCTTACTAAGCCCTCGATGGTCGTCCCTGGTGTCTTAGAAAAATATTGCCAACCAAGTGCTTCGATTTTATCCGTGACACCATAATAAAGGATTGAGCCAAAATCCAATCCCCTTTCGATAATGCTTTTTTGATTGTAGGAAACAACCTTTAAGAACCTATCTTGAGCTTGAAAGCTCACAAACCTAGTCCTATCATATGTTTGGCTAGTGATGGATGCTTTACCTTTGTCACTTGGTTTCCTCTTGGGTGCCATAATAGTCTATATATGTTTATACCAATTAAATTTCACTATAATAGCCAGAAATTATTGCTCCAAGTATCCCAAAATTTCACTCCAAAATACTTACTATCACACACTAAGGTTTTTATACTCAATCAAAAAACTTCGTACTTTTCCTAAAGAATTACCCAAAAATTTAACTATACCAGTCCAAATGAGGAACAATGGAGTCATTTACTTGAGTAGTTGAATTGGAGAAGATGAATGTGCTTGAAGTCCAACTTGTTGTAATGAACTCCAAATCTACAAATAATTCCAACAATTTCTTAGGTGATGTTACGAATGAAGTTTTGAGTGGGAAATGTTTAAGATTTTCGTGTGTAGGTGTGAGGGGAGTGAAGAGAAGGAGAGTTAGGGCTTGAAAAATCTTAGCAAAATATTTTGATTTGTTTTTCGGGTGGGGGAAAGGGTTTTAGTGTTAAAATTGTGATCGGGCCATGACTCAAGTAAGGTCACACCGCGGCGTGCACTTGTTTTGGATTTCCAGTGTGTAACACGAGAGGCTTCCTTCGCGGCTCAAATGTTTCACCACTGCTGCTTGCGTAAGTTTGCAAATCCTAAATTTCAACCCAAGAGCTCTTTGCCATGGCCTAAATTGATCACTGCTGCAACACGATATAGATGACATGTTTCCCAATTTTCTGTCCGAGAGCATGGCACCGCAGCTTAGATAAGTTCACTCTGCGGCCCAACCTGTAAAACTCTATTTGTGTTAAAAATTCCTATAAACAAAACAAAGATTCATTAGTATGTTAGAATGCACTAAAATGGACTAAAATTAAGAAAATATAAAAATAAAATAAGTAAGCAATAAAAATTTGTTGGGTTGCCTCTCAACTAGCACCAAGTTTTACGTCCTTGGCTAGACAAACCTGTAAATGGGCTTCTTTGGGTCCAAAAGTAGACCCCATTTTTGCCTTTGTTGCTAGTGGTCCCATTTGCATGTTTGTTGACCAAGTTGATATTTTCTTTGATTATTGTGGTCATTCCCTTGGTGCCTAATTGGACTTATTTGGGCACTCACACTTGCTTTGGTTTGGATCCTTTTGTTGATTTGTTATCATTGCCACTTGAGTGGGTATGTATTGGTACCCACACTTGCTTGACTTCCATTTTGTTCAATTTCTTGTGCTTTCCATCTATCCCACCAACTCTCTTTGCTTTTATAACCTTGGGTGGCTTCTTTTCTTGAATTATTATTACATTCACTTCTTCTTTAGAACTGTTGGCTAGTTGCAAAGCCTTGAACGTAATCTCCTCATCTTGGACTCTTATAACTAGTTCACTCTTCTCTACATCGACTAATGTCCTTCCTGTTGCCAAGAAAGTTTTGCCAAGCAAGAGTGGAATTTTATTGTTGTTCATATCAAGGGTAGAAAAATTAGCAAGGGAATACAAATTTCTTCACCTTTACTATGACATTTTCCATTATTTCAATTTGTTTCTTGATAGTGCCATCAGCCATTTGCAATATTGTTGAAGTGGCCTTTGGTTCTCCCATCCCAAGTTTCTTGAATGTAGATAGGGGCATGAGGTTTACACTAGCTCTGAAGTCACATAGTGCATTCTTAAGTGTAGACCTCCTATTGTGCATGAGATGATGAAGCTCCCTAGATCTTTTTGCTTGAGGGGTAGTTGGCTCTCTTCAATTGCACAAACTTCACTAGATTTGGCCAATTCCTTCTTCCTCTCAATCACTTCCTCTAAGAATTTCATGTAGGAGGGTGTCTTCTTCACTTCGTCTACCATTGGATCATGGATGTTTTATTCGTTAAACACATCTAAACTATTGAGTATTTGGTTACTCAAGTCTTGTTTATTGAGTTGTTGAGGGAAATGTATGCTTGTAGTATATACTCTGGTCCTCTTTATTGGTACCTCAACTACTTCTTCCTTCTTAGGCTCATTTACCACTAAAGGTGCATTTATTGTTGTGAGTGCATTGCATTTCTCCTTGTTGGGTCCTTTAGGGTTCACTTGTATACCACTAAGAAGTGCTCCTTGAGTCCTTTGACTTAAAGCTTGGGCGAGTTGCTCCATTTGTTCCTCCAAATTTTGAATATAAGTTCCATGAGTTGCTTCTAAATGATCCATCTTAGTATTCATGGTTTGCATAAAATCCTTCATTACCACCATCAAAGCAATTGTGTTGTCTTCATTGGTGAGCTTCTTATCTTACAGTGGTAGTTGTGTTGATGGAATGGTGGTTGTTGAAATTCGGGTGAAAATTAGGACGGTTGTGTTGATTTCCCTCTTAGTTGTTGTTCTATGAGAAATTGGGGTGGTTTCTCCATCCTGGGTTGTATGTGTTCGAGTATGGATTACCTTGGCAGTTTTGGTTGTTTACATAATTGACTACTTATAAAGAATTCCCATATGTCTCGATAGTGTGAGGTCCATTAAAACTTCACACACCACAAATAGAGTTTGCAGCATATTTACTCCTACCGTACCTCCATCCATTTTCTTTGTTAAAGTGAGTAACAAGGCGTTTGTTTGAACTTGCATGGCTGCTAGAGTTTGCACATCTGTTACTTCAGCTACCTTCTTATGATTTAACCTATCTACTGGCCATTGACAATTATTTGATGCCATCTCATAGAATAAAGACTTCATCATCAGTTTTACTTATTAAAGCTCCAATTGTTGCTGCATCTATGATTGTTCTTTGTTGGCTCATTAACCCATTGTAGAAAGTTTGAACTTGGAGCTAAGTGGGTAAGCCATGATGCGGACATTTTCTAAGTAGCTTCTTGAAACGTTCCCAAGTTTCATAGAATGATTCTCCATCAAGCTGTTGAAAGGATATGATGTCGTTTCTAGGCTGAGCAATCTTTAATGATGGGAAGTACTTAGACAAAAATTTCTGAGCAAGTTGATCCCATGTGGTGATAGAACCAACTGGTAGAGATTGTAGCCATGTCTTAGTTTTGTTTCTTAGTGAGAATGGAAATAATTGAAGATGGATTGCATCATATGAAACTCTATTCATCTTGATTGTATCACAGATTTCCATGAATGATGCCAAATGGGAGTTTGGATCATCATGAGCTAACCCTCCAAATAGGGGTAGCAATTTCTGACATGACCCAATAACACGATCCGAACATGACACGACACGTAATTTTTTTAGTAAGAATTGATTAACAATTTTTTCATGTTCTTAAAAGTTTTATTATTTCTTACTATTATAAATAGACAACATGAAAAAAAATCGAGTACATTTTTTCATGTGTCAACTAACACGAAAATGAACAGGAACCGACACGAATAACACGAAATGAACCGACACGAATAAGACGAAATGAACATGACATGAACGCGGCTAACACGACACGATTACCACCCCTACCTCCAAATTGAATGGCTTGCACCATTTGAATACCTCCCAATTTAAGCTCAAAGTTGTTACAGTTGACGCCCGGTCTAAGATAGCTGATTGGACTTAATTATGGGGGACTGTAAAATCCCTTAGAGATTTGGGAGAAACTAAAGCTCATTGATTCCCGTGTTCTGCCATATCCCAAAAATGTTGTGCTAAATGTTCCCTTCTCAATCGACTTATAGTTCTTTTAATTTCAAGATTTAGAAGAAGTAAATTTTCACATGTCAACTTGGGAATATAACAAAAATACTAAAATAGAAATTAAAAATCCAAATTAGTGATACTAATATCCTAATATGATATCCGTTATCAATTATAAATGTCCCTGGCAACAGCGCCAAATACTTAACAACGCAAAATTTGCAAGTACATGGGACGGTATACAAGTGATAAGTATTTAAAGTAAAATGTGAAACCCACAGGAAAAATTATAATTAATTGCGAAATAACAATACGGAGCTCACTATCACTATTTGGACAATGAAAGATAATTACTAAAATTAAATAACTAAATTAAATTAAAGAAAATATATATGAGAGATATAACCTAGGTAGTCATTAATCCCCCAATCTCCTAAGCATATGAATTCCTAAATTTCTCCCCAATTATTTAACACAAATTATACGATCAACCAATTCTAAACTATGTATTCATTTCTCTCTCAAGTAAACTACACACAATATAGCAACATAACCTAATTACACTCTCATGCCAATTAGATTAAATCATTACTCATGAAGCACATCAATTATGAACCACATACATATGAATCATACATCTCTGCCTAGAAACTATGTATGCTATTTGATCAAGACAAACATACAAGCACTTCTTTCAAAGCTACTTATATGCTTCTATAGAATAATTGATGATCAAACAATTATCAAGCAATTAAATTCAAATCAAATAATATAGTTTTAAATTGTCAACATGAAGGGGGAGATAATTAGAAAATTGGGTTCATAAGACCTCTAGATTAATAAAAGACTCAGCCATACATTGTGTTCATCAAATTCAAATTTACAAATGAAGAAAATATTAAAATGCTAGAAGAAAAAAGAAAATAACAACAAACTCAATCTCTTGAAGAATATCACTCTAACTTCTATACCTCCACTCTTGATCTTGATCTTCAAATTATATTTATGCTGGATTCTTCTCTTGAAAGTTGATTACAAGTTAAGCTCAATTCTATGCACCAAGTAGCTTGGGCTAGGGCGTGAGTGTCTATGCACTAATTGCTTTCCATTCACTATATGTGCTATGTCGGGTAACGTACGTTTTTGCCGTTTAAGCTCAAAATATCTCAAATCTATCAAAATATTCTCGGTAACTCAGAAAATGATATTTGTGTGATAAATCAATAAAATGCACATGAGTAGGTCCTAAACTCTCATTTTAATCCTAAATAAACATAGAATAATTGCGTATTTTAAATGCGCATCAATGAACAACTATTTACAATAGGTCCAAATCTATGGTATACGGACATTCTTAACTATCTTGCTAGTGGAATTTTGTGACCTAACATTACTTTTCATGAAAAGAAAAGGGTTTTTAGTATTTGCAAGCAATACTTTTGGGATGACCCTTATTTGTTCAAGATGTGTCAAGATCAAGTCATCCGAAGGTATGTGCCCGAAGAGTAATATGAGAACATCCTAACTTTTTGACATGAGCTACACTGTGGGGGGCCAATTTGGTGGTAAGAAAATGGCCCTAAAGGTACTGCAATATGGATTTTATTGGCCTACTATATTTAAGGATGCTAACTTATTTTGAACGAGATGTGATAGGTGTCAAAGGACAAGTAATATATGCAAATGTAAAGAAATGCCTTTGACATCGAATCTTGTGGTAGAACTGTTTAATGTAATGGGGATTGATTTATAGGTCTATTTTCCCCATTTTTTTGGCTTCACTTACTTTTTAGTTGCAATTAACTATGTCTCAAAATGAGTAGAAGCTATACCCACAAGAACAAATGATGCTAATGTTAAATTTTTGAAGGATATGATCTTTAGCAGATTCAGGATGCCTAGAGCTATTATTAGTGATGGAGGAAGCCACTTTTTGAATAAGCTCTTTAATGGGCTATTAAAAAGTACAACATCTCACACAAAGTGGCCACTCCATACCGTCCCCAAACTTTGGATCAAGTGAAAGTGAGCAATAGGAAAATCAAAGGAATATAGCACACGGTGTGCCCCTCAAGGAAGGATTGGGAAATCAAGTTAAATGATGTTTTTTGGGCATATCGTACAGCTTACAAGACACCCGTTGGTATGAGCCCTTACCAATTAACTTTTTGAAAAGCATGTCACTTACCCATTGAGCTAGAACATAGAGCTTATTAGGAAAAAATGACTACACCAACTATATGAACTTAAGGAGATTAGGATGAGGCCTACGGAGAATGCCAATATCTACAAGGAGTGCACTAAGTGTTATCACGATAAAGGGCTTGTCAGTAAGTCTCTAGTTCCTGGAATGAAAGTCTTTTTATATAATTCATGTTTGTGTTTATTTCCAAGAAAACTACATTCTAAGGTGGAGTGGACCATACACCATTGCTAACGTATTTTCACATGGAGTATTGGAGTTGTTGAATCCCAAAACACAAGAATCATTTAAAGTGAACGGGCATCGTGTCAAGCCCTACTTGAAAGGAGATGGCAAAATGGAAAGCATAGAGAGAGGAGATGGCAACATGGAACGTGTAGAGAGCATACGTCTCCATGATTCTTAGCAACACAATTGCGGCCACGTCTTACCAAGACTTTAAACTAAGCCCTTAATGGGAGGCACCATTTAGTATCTTATTTTCTTTTCTTTAGATTTTATTTTATTCTATTTTAAATCTTTCGAGCCAATGAGGACATCGCTCAATCTTGGTTGGGGGTGGATACATTGCCCATTTTTACTTTCTAAGTAGAATTTATTTTTTGTTCATTTTCTATAAAAAAAAATCAATCAAAAAATAAAAAATAAAATCCAAAAACTGGCCAACTATTTGTGCCACGACACAAAACTTTGTGTGCTGCGGTGGAAAACTCTCAGGTTTTTGGCCTATAAATTTTTTTAATCATGTGCTGCAGCGATATCAACTCGCAAATTAAGGCCAATCCTCAGCAATAGTGCAAAAAACTTAGCACGCTAAATCCTCAAGTGCACGGGTCAATGTACAAGTAATAAGTATTTTTAATAACAAAGATTGTCGTACTGATGAGGATTGAATTAATAGGTGTTTGAGTACCAAATTACAATTATATTGAACCATTTAGGCTAAGATAAATATAGGTAAAATAATAATAAAAACATAATATTTATACTAATGAATCCAACACAACTACACTAACACGTTAAGCATAAAGAGTATAGGAATTCAATAATATAATTAAATTTGAAATCACAATAGAATGGAAGAACAAACTAATCTATTATATATAAATGTCGAGTTCAAAAGAATATTGACAACAAGTTTAACTTCATAAAATATTCAATAAAATCTCAAAAACTATGAATCTATTTGCTTGGCTGCTTATCAGTTGTATTTATAGGCTAAGAATTTTAGGTCATAAGCAATTGTAGTTTAAGTAAGAATCATATTGCAAATAGAAGACTAGGCTGAAGAGGAAACTGGTATGTTGGGCATATTACATACACACATCAGTGTGCCATGGCCTGAAATTATGTGCGCTATGACCCAAATGCTTGAAGGTTCTAGATACTTACGTGCGCTGATGCACAAGTAACTATGCGCTGCGACCGAAGGCTCTCAGGTTGAGTTCTCCATATTGCGCATCACAACCCTAATATTCCACAACCATGGCACCAGGCTCTAGGGTTGATTTGGCATCCAATGGCACTGCAGCTCAAAATGGTAGTAGCAAATCCTCCTATTTCTGAACAAACTTTCAATACTATGGCCGAACACTTTTTTCCTCAATTTTGGTTCATTTTAACTCTGTTTGCTATCATTTACCTACATTGACACAATTGAATAAATATTAAGCCATTTTAACTATGTTAAGCACAAAATAATGCAAATAGTTACCCTAAAAGAGCCCAAATAACTCTACTTTTGTAGAGTTATCAATTATCCTTCTTTGATCAATCATTGTGGATAGTCTGTCTTTGGTGATGTCATTAAAGCTTCTACTTTTGGTTGTACTCCTCTTTCATATCACACACTTTCAGGCATCAAGCCAACCTTCTGGAAATTCTAAGCTTTCTTCTTCTTTGTCTCGGAGTGCTTCCTGGTCTACCTCTTCACTTCTCGTCCTATTCCTCCTTATCAATCTACTAAGTCTCCCTTATTGATTGCAAAGATGGATTCTTTGATTGCTCACTTTGACTAGGTTCTCGAAAAACTTGCAGAAGAACATCAAGAATGCATTCTCTACAG
The DNA here is from genome assembly GCA_029378325.1 of Elaeagnus macrophylla. Taxonomy (NCBI): domain Eukaryota; kingdom Viridiplantae; phylum Streptophyta; class Magnoliopsida; order Rosales; family Elaeagnaceae; genus Elaeagnus; species Elaeagnus macrophylla. Next base: position 37,362 of record JARDWI010000022.1, on the reverse strand, counting down.
ATTGATGTTTATGAACCTTAATGATGGAATGAGCAGAGTTGACATCAATAGCATCTTCATCATGGTTCTCCTCGGTCCTCTAGTTCATGACCATTTTTATAGCCTATTTGTAGGGTGGATCATTTCCAAGTTTACTCTATTGGTGTGAGCACTGGTGCACTACTTCAAGATCAAGATATTCAGCTCCCTCAGTCATCAGATTGTTTCTACTAGTTATCTGATCAGTTTGCCACACTCAAAGCTGAATTTCCCAACATTAAGTAGCCTTTCCAACCTTTTGACTTAAGGGAGTCCAGCATCGCTTCTCGGCGTGACCATGATAGAGATGATGGGAGAGGAAAATCTTAATTTTTCTTTGTATTTTATTTCTTCTTCAAAAGTGTAATTTTTGAAGAATTATAAGACCCTGGGGTATACCTTAAAAATACAAGATTAAAGTGAGATTTTAAAGAATTATAGAACATGTATAGTATATATATATATTATGGAATTTCTAGTATGAGATTTTATTTATATAGTATTAATAATACAAGGATAATGCAAAAGTTTCTTGTATAACTTTTATTGGATGGCTAATGACTGTTCTATATACATCTTATAGGACGGTCAATAGCCATCTTATTAAAATTATATAGGATGATCCTTGGCCATCTTATAATATGTATATTGGATGTTCATTTTAGTGAAATTTTTCACAAATGTCATTTTTAGAATCACAGGGTATACTTTCATGAATTTTAGGTATTTTGAGTGAGAATGACACACACACATACTAAGTAGGGGTGGACGTAGGTTTGTTAAGTTGGTTTTTAAGTCATTTTACAAACTAACCTTATCTTGGTGGTTTGAAATAATCCAAAACCTTAGCCGATCTATAACTCCTAAAAGCAACCTTTAAACCAACCTACAAAGTTGGTTTGAGTAGATTGACTTAGTAGTTTTAGACCTACAATTTTACTTGAAAATTATTCCTATAATTAATTATACAATAGAAAGTGCAAGTTGATTCTTTTACCCTTACAAATGCTTTTCTAGTCACTTTGCAAATAATTTGCACAAAAAAATCAAGGTCTTTGTCCCTTCCCAAATTAAACTCTCTACTTCCTAAGGAGATCACATTCTTATAAATTAAACTCTACTCACAGTCATACAATGATGTCTATTACTACTAGATTTTTGGTAGCAAAGTCACTAGAAGGCGTTCTAGGTTGGAGATGAAGCTTGATGGCAAGATTGGCATTCCATGACAAAGATGACGATGATTGGTAGGCTACTAGAGGTGACGATGATTGGTAGAGGATAGGACTGGAGGCATGAAATGTGAAGAGTGAAACAAAAACTTAGAGTTTCATACCATTAGGTTTAGACATTTAGATTAGGAATTAGGACTTGCAAAAGTACCCGTATAGACATATATTGTAAATTTGTAATTGTATAATATTAATTAATATTATATTTTATTTATTTTTTATAACATATATTATATATTTATATAATATAATTAAAAATATATTTTTAAAAAAATGTATGTATAGTAAAGTGTCGGTTGGTTTGGTTTTAGCTGTTTTTATTTTTCGTGGACCTACAACCGATCGACAAGGTCAGTTTTGAAATATTTTGGACCTACCTGGATTGACCAACCTTAAAAAAAATGTGTAGGCTTGGTTTGGACTAAAACTTGGGTTGGTTGGTCAATTTATTTAAAAAAAATTGCCCACTCCTAATGCTAAGAGACACGAAAAATAGTGAACAGCTAGCAAAGTGACATACACATATGTGCGCCCTAGCCCAAGACAATTGGCATTGCGGCCTAACCTTCTCGAATCAAATTGTGCACTTTGAAGATCAATACAAGCCACGGTGGTGGATTATTTAAGCCACAGAGATGATCTCTCGGGTTCCAATTGTGTTCCCAAAATTCAACTTGCGCCACGACAATGAAAACTTTAAGCCGTAGTCCACGCAGAGTCTGTGCAATTCCTGGAGCATAGTTTCATCATCCCACTTGTAACCAAATCCTATTGTGCCTAGGTTTGGTGTGTGCTTATAAATATATTGTTAGAGTCCTAAACCTAGATACATAATTTTAGAATTAGATTAGTTGTATTCAAGCTTCAACAGACAAATTTCTAGCAGAGAGTATAGAGAGAATCAAGAGTAAGTAAATAATACAAGTGAAGAAGGCAAAACTTTTGGTAAAGATTAAGTGGAGAATTGGTTGTAATCTTTCTTCTCCTTTTCTTTCTTCAATTGTAATGTTTTCTTCATGAATATTCTAGAAGTCTTGTGAACCAAATTTTCTAACATGTGTTAATCTAAATTATTTTCCTCTTGTGAGTGTAATTTATGTTATATTATTTGGTTTGATTTTATTTGTTATTTAATTGATTGATCACCAATTAATCTATAGAGGCACATAGGTAGTTTTGAGAGAAGTATGTATGTATTTGTCTTGATCAAATAGCATGCATAGTTTCTAGGTCGAGAAGTATGATTCGTATGTCTGTGATATATAATTGACGTTCTTCATGAGTATGATTTAATCTGATTAGCATGAGATTGTGAATAGGTTAGGTTAGGTTATTATATTGTGTGTAGTTTACTTAAAAAATGAATGCATGCATAGTTTAGGGTCAATTGATCATATAATTTGTTACTTCTCACTTGGAGAGGAATTTAGGGATTCACATGCTTAGGAGATTGAGGGGATTAACGACTTCCTAGATTATTTCTCTCATTCATATTTCTTCGCTGCTATTTGTGTTATTGAGGCTTAGCTTTTAGTTATTTAATTTTAGCCACTATCTTTTGTTGTCTAAATAGTAATCTTAATATTCACGTTAGTACTCGGTTAATAGTTATATTTTTTCTCATTGGTTCAATATTCATTTCTAAAAATATTTATCACTTATACGAGTCTTGTATACTTGCAGTTTAGCATGGCCAATGACCATACTAAAATAATTTTTATAGGATGACTATTGACCGTCCTATTTATTGAATTTTTTTAAGATGGCTAATTATAGGATGGTCAGTAGCTATCTTATAATATTTATAGGACTATTATTATCCTTTTTGTAGTAGTGAATGAGGAAATAATTTTTGTAAGTAGGAGATATTTCACAAGCTAATCCTTTGTATTGTTTGGGATTTTTGAGCTGCTAGAATGCTTGGGATGAGTTTAATACCTTAGCTTCTTCCTCTATTTATATAGTAGAAAAAAATACTATTTTAATTTGGTGACATATGTGCTTAGCTTACCCTATTAGATGACATGGGGGCTAAGCTCACTGCTCCATTTTCTTCTTCTTTTTTCTTCCAAGTCAGATGCTTCTTTTGATAAGTGAAGCTGCCAAGCATGATTGAGGAAGTAGCCAATATTGACATATTTAAGGGCAAAATTGGGAATTAAAATCCCAATGGAAAGTGAGGGGAAAAAAAAAACACAATGACTCAACCCTAAGCCCCTAACAGAAATTCATTTACCCATTTTGAGTTTCAACCTCAACCCCTAATGCGATGTACTTTTATTTAATTATAACCCTAAAAAACTAACAAAAAAGTGGATTGGATAGTGAAATTGATAGGAAAATGTGTGATAGGAACAACAATGACAAATAAAAGATGTGATGATGTTATGGAAGATGTATTTGTTCATTTTTATTTTAGTGAGTTATGAGAAGATAAAGAAGAAGAAGAAATTTGTGAACTTATGTGTCCGAAATTCACAAGTTTAGTTAACATAGTGTCACTCCACCCTTTTTCAAAAATTGTGTCAAAAAATTTCATAATTATTATTTTTAAATTTAAATCAACTTTGTGAGAAAAAAAAAAAAACTTTTAAACTACTCTAAGTTTTCCTTTACTATTATTTTTAACAAAAACATTTTTAACTGTTTTTTTTTTTTTTTTTCCTTTCTACATCAAGATTTCAATATTTTCCCAATAATTATTTGTTGGTTAACTTGAAAAACGTACTACTTGTCTTTGCCATGTTGACAAGTTCAATGCTACGTAATAAAGCTTCCAATTTGTTGCATCTATATGATGGCCCTTGGAATGCAAGTTCCGAATTTCCAATCAACATATTTGGGGAGTAACTAGTTGTGGGACATCACATATTAACGTTATTTTAATTAGCTGGTTTTTATGTTTGATAATATCACTTATAATTTAACTCAAGGAGAGGATTGTAGAATTATTCTCTTGATATACAAATGCATTATTATGATATCAATAATTCCAAGACTATGCCACTACCCATACCTCAATACCATTAATACAAGTAAACAACATTTAAAGACAATGCAAAATCTGGATGTTCATGCTTTTTTTAAAACGTCCTTTATTTACATTTGAATGTATTAGGCTCTGTATTTCTGGAGAAAGTTTTATGGAGTTCAAAATGAGTTTCTTCTTATAATTTCTTGACACGTGTAAAGAACATTTACTATATTCCACAATCCCCTTTCTTTTGCTGAGTACATTTTTTCCATGTAAAAATTCATTAAACTCAAGTATAATACAAAAACTCATTTAATCTTAAAGCAAAATCAAATTACTTCTGAGAATTTTAAAAATTTTTGGAAAATAGCTAAATACATTACTAAAAGTCCTTTGTTTTTAGTGTTTGTATTTTCGTGTGAAAATAGGGTGTTTGTATTTTATGTAGTGCATTTGTCGTTCTCTTTGTAAAATTGATTATTGTTGGCTCAGTTTCATACTCACTTGGGACATATTTTGGTTCAATCACAAAATGTACATACTTGCATGAGGATATATTTAGATAAAAAGTTGTCTTTTGTGTGAGGGTTTTAGAATTGGTCTGCAATCGGGTGAACCAAGTCAATGTAAGGGTGAACCAGCCAATTTAGTGCTTTTTAGTGTTCTTGCCAATTCATGGCCAAACAGGCCGATTCTTGTCCAGTTCTTTGGCTTGCTCTTGTTGAAGCCTCAATGAGTGGTCAGTGAGGGATTGACGAGGTATTTCAGTGCTGTTTTGGTGGCGTTTACCCTTGTTGACTATTCATTGACTTGGTCGGCAAAGGGTCAACAAGGGTGTCTTTTTTCTTTAAATAACACCCCCTTCTCTTGTTTTTCTTGGCCAAGAATGGAGGGAAGTTCAACCTAAGTGTTTTCAATCTTCCACGATATATTTTTGTCTGTGTATTCCAATTTTCTTTCTGAATGTTGGGTTTGAGAAACAATCATCAAAGTGGAGTCTCTCTCATATTTTCGAACACTGGGGTGAGTGTGAAAAGTATGAGATTGAGTGAGGATTTGATAAGAGAAAAAATGTATGTTTGGCTAGTAAAGAGCCACATCATTTTAAGGAGTTTCTCTCAAAGTTTAGTTGTGGTTGCTTTTTGTTAGTGGCAAGGACGCAACATGTTCCATAAATAAGGAACCTATGTGGCAGTGTGCCATGTGTTGGCTGATTGTTGTGAGGTCGCAACATTGTGCATAGGTGATGAGCCTATGTATTGATGTGCCGTGTGTTGACTAGGTGTTGCAAGTTTGCAACTTATATGCATGCTAGTTTTTGGTTGAGCCATTAGTAGTCAATCAAATTACATGGTGATGGAGCCTCGAGGATGAGCTTTGATCAACTTGGATTAGGTGTTGTGTTGACAACAAGTGAGGGTAGCTTAGACACAATTAGGGTAGGTGTTCCATAGAGGTATTTGTCTTTATACTTATCGAGTTTTATATTGTTGATTTACTTATTAGTGAATTGGTTGTTGTTAAACGGTTGCTTTAAACAACTCGTGGATGTTACCACATAATATCACATAAGGATGATACCTATGTGGGTTTATCATGTTATATGTTGTATAATGTACGCTTTAATGTTGTAATAGTACAATAATAATTTACCAAATATGTTCTCACTTAAGAAGTCTTGAAGTGATTGAAAATCTTTAATTTATTTTACTGTATGTTTGTCTGATTCACATGTTGTGTATTTACTACTTTTCTATTACATGTTGCTTGTTAGGATAAGAGCCTGTGAGGCACACTGTCACTAGTGTATTTACCACATATTGTTCTTTTTTATTTGCTAGTTGTTTACATGGTGTGTTGATCTATGTATGTTGTTGTTGTAGTTTATTCCACTATGCTATTTACTTAATTCATGTCTTGAGGCTTGGCAGAGTTAGAATAAAACTTGCAAAAAGATTCCATGGGTTTGTATTTTCAACCCCTTCTAGGTACTGATTGCCTATTTGAGTCGAAAGTCCAATTCCCTTATATTCAAGTGTTCTGACGTATGGAACTCAATACATCGTTACAATTCAATTAATTTTAAAAACATCAATATAGAACATGAACCATCTAAGTTTTTCGGGAGCATATTAGCAAATAAGTGTTTTCTTTTGTTTTTCACAAATTTTTTATAAGTAAAAAGAAAGGCATCAATCTAGAAACATAAAAATATGTCAGCATGAATTTTTTAGACTGACTTCTTTCGGAAAAAGAATTTCTCAAATTTACTATGATAAAAGAAGAAATGGAAGAGAGAAAGAGAAACTGGAATGTAGAATCATTGTTACTCTTATGTCAGAAACTGGCAAACTTTGATTAGGAAAAAAAGGAATCAACAAACTTTTTTCTTTTCTCTCAGGCTTTCAGAAACGATATTAGAGAATGAAATTTATTTGAAAGACTCATGTTTGATTCTTGTAAGATTTTTTTTCTTATTCTTTTTGAGTTTTTCATGTAATGAGTATACAGAATTCATTGAAGGTTAAATTTTTTGTTTTTTTTTTTTAACAGAAGAGAGGAAAATTCTCATTAAAAGGTAACCAAACAAAGCTCACAGACTACCAAAAAGAAACAATACTCTAACGACTCAAACTTAATAAGTTTTGCAAACAATGCTAGAGCTCAAAAGTAGAACATAACAATACAAACGACCATAAAAGAAACAACCCAACAAACGCTAACTAAAAAACCACAAACCAACTTCATCTCATAGCTCCAACTTCAATTGCAAATAAGCAATCTAAGGAGCCATAACTTGTCCAAACCCAATAGCCAGAAGGTTATTACTGCAACACAATCCCTTAAAAGAAATAGCACCCTTCCACCAGCATCAATCCAAAATGGCAAAACAACAAAAAAGATAATTCATTAAAACAGACCAAACAACGGCTCAACAAGCTAGCAAACTCCTGCTAGGCAAAAGTAACCAACTAGCTATCTAAAAGACGTGAAACAAACAGGACTCTTAAAAGCACATAAAATGGAAACACAAATAGAAAACACGAAACCCTTAAAACAATTATCAAAGCCACAAGAACACAAATAAAACTAAACTGGATAGAAACTTAGAAAACCCCAAATAGAACCAACTTGAGCAAGAAACCAACACTTCCAGAAGAAACCTCCTAGCTTGGCACAACTGGCTCTAGCATCAAAAACCTCTACACACTAAAATTCAGCTTGCAAGACCTCCATAACAGAGCCACAGAGGGAACAACAAGAACAGAGTGCTCTACTAGAACAAGTCTAGAGAGGAGGGGATACTGAAAGACTTAACCAATAAAAAAATGGAGAAACAATAAAGGAAAGAAACCTTAGCAGATGAAGATGCTAAAAATTTACAGGCCATACATATCTTAGTGAATAGCAAAATATGGAGGTAGAAAATTGGCAAGGAACAAGATGAGTTAGAGAAAATAGAGATGGATTAATGTGATTAAGAGAAAATCCACTAAGTTGCAAGCCCCAAATTCAATAGCACAACTTCTTATTTTGCAAACTAAACCAAAATGAGAAACTAGCCGAACAAAGTTAAGAACCAAGAAGCAATACAGAGAAACCTAAAAAAAAATGGAAAACAAGTACTATAGAGATGTTATCGATATATGATATATTGCAAAATGTGATTAAACAGAGAAGAAGAAAATATTCTCTTGTATGTTATTAATGAAATGATTACATAGTATTTATACAAAAGTAGTTATGCAACTTCCATGCTAGGCAAGACACTTATTATATAGTAAAACAGAAATATTATAGGGACCACAAAACACTTATACACTCATTCTAACATCCCCACAAATTGAAGGTGGTGGTACTACCATCAATTTGACACGAAGAGAGCAGAATCGATCTTCAAAAAGAGCTTTGGTAAGTGCATCAGCTAATTGGTCATCAGGAGTATATTGAACATCCAATGCGCCAACATTCACTTGATCATGAAGAAAATGCCAATCAAGCTCAACATGTTTCATACGAGCATACTAGACAGGATTAACAGAGAGATGCTTGGCACTGATACTGTCACATAATAAGATAGGAGTATGAGGAAGAGAGACATGTAGCTTTTGAAGAATGGATTGAAGCCAAATCATCTCAAAAGAGGCAAGAGCTAGCATACGATACTCAGCCTCAGCACTAGAACGCGCCACAACTTTTTGTTTGCTAGAAGCCCAAGAAACCAAGCTATCACCAAAGAAAATACAATAAGCTCCCGTACTGCGACGATCATCTGCACAACAGGCCCAATCTGAATTAGCAAAACCAATCAAACCAAGAATAGCAGATCGCTACAAAAGCAACCCATGATGAATAGTGGCTTTAAGATAACGAAGAACTTGCTTAAGGGCTACCCAATGAGCATCAGTGGGTGCCTGAAGAAACTGACACAATTTATTGACAGGATAAGCAATATCAGGACATGTAAAAACACAATACTGTAGAGCCCCACAAGACATCGAAAATTCATTGCATCATCTAACAAATGACCATTAAATTTTGACAATGGTGTACCAGTACGCATAGGAGTTTTTGCAAGTTTAGAATTAGTGAGACCACTGCAATCAAGTAACTCAATAATGTACTTATGCTAACTAAGGTGAATTGTATCAGCATCTCTTTGAATTTGTATGCCAAGAAAATAACTCAAGTCCCCCAAATCCTTCAAAGTGAAGCAAGAGTTAAGAGAGAGAGTGAGTTCTTGAATATAACTGGAGTCATTACCAGTAAGGATGATATCATCCACCTAGATAAGAAAAATAGTGACTCTAGTATCCACAAACTGAAAAAACATAGATGTATCAGCTTTGGAACACTGAAAACCCAACTTCAACAAAGAAGAGGAGAGTGTATTAAACCAAGCTCGTGGAGCTTGCATGTTTTAACCCATAGATGGCTTTATTCAACTTGTAAATTAAATGGGGAGCAATAGTATCTTCAAAACCTTGAGGTTGATACATATATACTTCTTCATTTAACTCTCCATTCAAAAAGGCATTATTAACATCAAGTTGTTTCAGTACCTAATCTATTGAAAGTGCCAAAGTAAGAACAATCCTTCTACTTTAAGGTTTCACCACTGGTGAAAAAGTTTCTGAATAATCGATGCCAAATTTTTGTTTATAACCCTTAGCCACCACATGACATTTGTATTTATCCAGTGAATAATCACTCTTAAACTTCACCTTATACAATCATTTAGAAGAGATAGGTTTGCAATTCTCTGGTTTGGTAAATATAGTCAAGGTATTATTACGAACCAAGGCATCAAATTCCAAACACATTGTTGTTTCCCACTCAGGTATACCTTTTGCCTCAGATAACATGTGGGTTCTGGCAAAATGGAAGAGGTAGAAAATACAAATTTCTTAGGTTTGACAATACCATCCTTGAGCCATGTGACCATGGGATGGATATTAGGAGGACTAGATGGTAATTGAATTGCATTGGGAAGTGAAGGCAAAGGTGTAGAAGAAATAGGCTGAGTATGGACAGTAGGTAGAGGTGTAGATAAGTTAGTGAGTTGAGTGGGAGAGAGAAGAAATAGGCAATGTGGAACCCAAGGAAGGAGACAAAGTGGACACATGTATGGGCTGACCATTTAATGGAGAGGAAAAGGAAGATAGAAGCTAACCAGTCAACGTTGGACCAGAAGTTGAACCAGACACGGACTAACCTGAGGAGACTGACATAAGCTGACTCGAGAAAGCAGGCAATGCTGACGCAGACACGGATTGACCATACGTTGACGCAGACAGAGATAGCTCACGGGAATGGACAAAAGACTGAGTTGTGGGAATTGTTTTTTCAAAATGCAACAGTAAAAAAGAAGTTGATTGAGACATTTTAGTTGACACAAGTAATAAAAGCTAGTGGGGGAATACATCTTCATGAAAAATCACATGCCTAGAAATGTGCATTTTATTTGAAATAGGATCAAAACAGATATACCCATGTTTTTGAGGTTCATATCCCAGAAATAAACAATTAATTGAACGAGGCTCAAGTTTATGAGTATTGAAGCTTCTTGTGTAGGGAAAACAAGAAGAGCCAAATACTCTAAGAAATTTGTAATCATGAACACGAGCATACAACAATTCACAAGGTGAGACATAGTTCAACACCTTAAAAGGTAACTTGTTAATGGTGAAGAAAATAGTTCGAAATGAATGAAGCCAGAAATTGGAAGGCAAACAAGCTTGTAACAAGAGGGCCAAACCTTTCTCTACCACCCTTTTGTGACGACTCTCAACCACACCATTTTGTTCTGAGGTGTGAGGACAAGTAACTCTATGAATAAGTCCTTATTATTGCCATTTTTTAGTCAGAAACATAAATTCTCCTCCTCCATCAGTTTGAACCTCTTTCAATCTAACTAAAAACTGCCTTTCAACCATGGCTATGAACATAGCAAACATTGATTCAACCTGACTCTTAACAGTCAGAAAATAGCTCCATATGAACCTACTATAGTCATCTACTATGAGTAAGCAATATTTGGAACCATTTGTTGCAAGGAGTGGTGATGTCCATAAGTCCATATAAACTAAGTCAAAAGCATTAGAAGCTTTAACATGAAGAGATTTAAAAGGGAGTTTATGTGACTTGGCCAAAGGATAAACAATGCAGTGACTGTTATTAAATGAATTTGTACAATGATCCAACACATGCTGTTGATGCAACTTATTAACAATGGTAGGAGAAGGATGAGCGAGGCGTCTATGCCATACATCACTCATCTTAGTTGCATGAAAACTAAGTGGATTTATAGTGGATAAGGAAGAACAAGAAAAAACTTTACCACAAGCAGATACACAAGTAGAGGGAGACGTATGAGGACCTTCATGGAGAAAATATAAGCCATCACGAGCAGGTCCCTTGTGAAGTACTCGCTGTGTGGACTCCTTAATACAAAAGGAATCAGCAGTAAATTCAACAACCACATCATTATCAATACATAAATGATGAATTGAAATGAGATTACTAGGAACAGTTGGAGTGTGCAATATATTAGTAAGTGTAAGAGGTGCATGTCCATCTACACACACAATGCCATGTCCATAATGCTTGATAGGTAAAGTGGTTCCATTACCTACTGTAATAGCATTCGATCCATTATAAGGTGCAGCATATTGCAAGGTATCTGTGCTACTAATCAAGTGAGGCGTAGCTCTAGAGTCCAATAACCACTGATGAGGACTTGGAGTAGGTGTAAATGAGAATTTGTTAGCATCAGTCAAAAAAGAAGCAGGCTGTCCAGTTCTTCCTTGAAGCAGATCACGTAATTTGAAGCATTTATTAGCTGCATGACCAGGTTTGTTGCAAATTTGACAATACACTCTAGAATCTGTTGTATTGGATGCTTTCTAGTTTTATTGGAATTATTGCTATTAGTAGCATTATTATGAACATTTTGTTGCAGAAAATCATGAACATTCCAACTAGGTCGTGAGGATGATTTATGTGAAAGTGAAGGAGAAGAAGTATTAGGTCCTTGAAGTGTAAGAGCTGTCATGTTTGTCAAGTTAGCTTGAAATAAACTGTTATGCTCATAGTACTGTGATTGATGATCTAACATTCTCTCATGTGTGATCAATAGATTTTGAAATTCATCAAAGTTGAGTGAACCAGATCTCATAAAGAGAGACGAAATGAAGGTAAGATACTTTGGATCCAAGCCTCTTATCGTACATAGGATCAAATCTTGATCTAGCACAATTTCATCCACAATTGCTAAATAATCAGTAATGGACTTGATATACACAAGATAGTCTTCAATTGACAAATTATTCTCGCGTACTATTTGAAGCTGGAGTCGGAGATCCATGATTCAAGCCAAAGAAAAACCTAAGTAAGCAGATTGCAATACTTGCCAATATTGAGCAGGTGTACCAGGTTTGACAAGATGAACTGAAGCACTTGTTGAGATAGATGCAAATATCCAACTCTTGACAATTCCGTTCAATTGATTTCCAGTTTCAAACTCAGGATTAGAGAGTGTAGTACTTGGCACAAATACTAAAGGAACAGGAATGGAAGCATCTATGATCTTTTCCATGCCATAGGCTGAGATCAAAGACAAAATTTGCTCACGCCAGAGCATAAAACTAGAGCGATCCAATTTTATTGAAAAACTCATGTTCGTAAGAGGAACAATGATCGAAGATGCATAAGTAAATTGTAAAGCAGGTGAAGAAACAGGATGAGTCTCATCAGTAGGAGTTTCCAAAACCATGACCAATTCTTGGTGTAGCCATTTGAGCATTCTTGTATGAGCTTTGTGGCTCTGATACCATATTGCAAAATGTGATTAAACAGAGAAGAAGAAAATATTCTCTTGTATGTTATTAATGAAATGATTACACACTATTTATACAAAAGTAGTTATGCAACTTACGTGCTAGGCAAGACACTTATTATATATTAAAACAGAAATAATAAAGGGACCACAAAACACTTATACACTTATTCTAATAGAAAAATCCTTGCATTTCACTAGGAAATAGAGCCTTAGCAAAGCACCATTTGAGAACTTAAGATAAGCTTCTTGGACTAGACTTTCATTTTTATTAAATTGAAAACACCACAAAAACATAACAGGAGCAATGAAAAGGAGGAATTAAATCTAGATGGAGATGAGAAGCAATGCAGATACATATGAGAAAGAAAGGAGAGCAAGAATGAAAAATAGATGGAGAGGAGTGATGGATGTCGACAAGGGAAAAAACAAGAAGGAAAACCCTAGTAGAGCAAATAAGCTGACTCTCATTTGCAATTTTTTGTATTTTGATATTTTTAAGAAAATATTATTTATGTACTAATTAAAGTGGGCTTCTTACATCCAATTAAGGTTAAAATGAGGAAACATAAAACTTGCTAGAACTTACAAAGAGTTGATTAAGAAAAATGGAAAGAACAACTGCTATTAGAAAAATTAAGGAAGATGAAAAGAACAATGACCAACAAAAGGACCCATATTTGGAATATGAATATTGATGTTTGAATAAGATGAAAGGTCTTCTAATAGTGTACAAAGTACAATGTTTTATTAGAAAGCACCAATTTCACATTATAAGTGAGCTAGCAATTTCTTTTATTTTGTGAAGAAATCATTTTGAATGCTTCTCTAAGTCATAATATGCCACTGTTTCATTAAAAAAAAAATTCTCGTATTTCTGCTTTAAAAATGGTTTTGGTAAACAATTTGATGTTTTTTTAGATATAAATGTAATTAAATTTAACGTTATTTAATTTTTTAACAGTTATTATTTCTAACAATTTTCATACTCACTCCACCCAGTTACCTGTGGCTAATAGCCATCCCTAAACTGCTTTAATTTTAGGTAATTTTGAGGACAAATTTGTTTGTTTGTTTTTAAGGATGGATATAGCAAAAACTTGTTGGAAAATGGGTTTTTAATGCATTATTAAATGTCATTTTGAGGCATCATTTTGAGTGAAACTCATATGGTACATGTTAAAAATGATATTAAAGTGAATAAAAAATTGAATATCAAAGTTTACTCATTAGAAATGAAAAACTATTGTGTTTATTATTTGTCCCACACGTAAAACCAACAATATACTGAATGCTTTATATAGCATTTACCTTGGTATGAGAGGTAAGCAATTGTAGAAAGATGGCTCTCTCTACGTGAGCGTACATAGGGGTGTAAATCCTTGAATGTAAATTTGGAACTCTAATTTTTGTTTTAATAAAAAGGGGCACTAAAGTCCCCTTCTTTTTTATTAATAAGAGAAAACACACTCACACACACGGATGAGATTCAAACTTGAGTTCTTAGTGGGAGAATTGATTGTAGAAGTTTCATTTACTCAAATTGTCACATATGGATGACTATAAATTGGCTCTAAAGCTGAGATATATGACACTGCAAACAACTCCTCTCCCCAAAATTTCCTACAGAAAACTTTTCTAATTTCGAGAAAATTTATATTCTATAACTAAATTCGGTGTGAAAAAGAGCAGTTACGAAATAGTTTGCTAGACTACATTATGTTGGTGTTCATAAATTATTATTCCTAGGATATTTTTCCTTAATATCAAACACCCCTGTGAGGAAAAAATGTTATCTTAAGGACATCATATAGCACAACCCTCAACCCTCTTTTAATTGTATTTTATGTTGGGTAGAAAATAAACCAAGTACGCGTAGCACCATTTGATTGGTCCACGTCAGCATGAGAAAAGTTAACTGGTACAATCAATTTACAGTTTATGAAATAAGGCGTATTAATGAACAAGATATTTATATTATTATTAAATAATATAAATATTAGTTAATACTGCTTATTTACTAAAATGTCATCCATTGAAATCCTTTAAATAAGGCCTCACAACCTGAAAAGATATGCATAAGCTCTTTCTCATAACCACAAAACTCCTCTTTGAATTTAATTGTTCTTTTTAGATTCTGACTTAAGCATCGGAGAGGACACGACACCCTTGGTGTCGTACCTTCTGATGTGGTTGGTTAGTGACATGCAGGTTGACATGATAGGAAATGAAAGCCGGACAAAAATCTGATCCAACACAAACATGTGATCAACATTACCCCCAGAGCACATCAACTTGGAGTCAGCATCAAGAGAACCAGAGTACTCTCATTCTCATTCAAGTACACACCTTAAGCAAGGTAAAGCCTCAAACATGAAGGCATGTGGAAAGGACTTCTATAGTAAAAAAGGAATCATGAAACAAGTGCTCACTACACAACCAATTCTAGAAGTATTTAATGTGGGATGACCCAGCAAATCATCACCTACAAAACACTTGGCAAAAATCAATCACAGGAAAGTTAAATGCATGCATATCAGCTCCAAATTGTTTCCTTCCAAGTTACTGCCTCCCACCCTTGGAGGGTTGGGAGTAACCTTAGCTCCAATTGAGCAGGATCTACGTAAACTTTCACTTTAATTCATGTACACTCAAAAAGTTAGTGTTCAATTTCAGTCTAACCATTCAGAAGGTACAGTAAAGGCATGCTCAAAAAGTTAATTCTTCAAGATCCAAACTTAGGAAACTTGAAAAAGCCACATCGGCTCACCAATTCTACACCTAAAGATTTAGACTCTCAGGCAAGGATACTCAATGTTCACCAAGAACCCCAGAGTTCTCAACTTATAGACCACGATTCATAACATTTACCTGTCTTATATTACCGTTATCTCAATGGATTGCATCCAGTTCGGGAAAGAAGCGAGACCACACCCATTCAAACACCCACAGCAATTGCGATCTAGGATCAAGACAGTGGCCCCATTTGCTACAACATGGGGATTTTCCAAGGTCAAAAGATGTAGGTAGAAAGGCCATTGGCATGGAAGGACAACGCTCTGAGGAGCTTGCTTTCATTTTTCTTCCTTGTAATTTTATTTTTCACGAAGTGTTATGTGAGGTCCTGCACGGCCGTCTCAACACCCACACCAAAAAATAAAAAATAAAAAGGAATCAGAAATGAAAATAAAGAACGATGTAGCCAACTTGGCACCATATCATTTGTACTTTACTTTTCAGGAAACTAGTACCACACCACAACTTGTCCACAAGATAGAGCTTCCAACATCCATTTTGGACCCCAAAGCAACAATTCACCAACAAATTTGGTCAATCTTAGCTTGGCACCTTTAGGCACTACTAAGTCTCGGGAGCTAGCACTTTCCTTCCCTCAAACTAGTAGCCACCTTTAGTCTTAACTATGATCCAAGCATTATAACTTTGAGAGTAAAATATGATAGCAGTCCCTTACCTCTTAGAAAATGGGCACTTTAATCCCCTACATTTTAAAATGGCTTCTCAATACTAATTTTTTTATCAAAAATATATAAAGAAGTCATTTACTTAACGTCTGACAGAATTCTAACAAGTAAAAGAGGCAGGAAAGATAACATAATGATTTTACAAGGGCAAAAGTGTCATCTCACCATCTTATATGATTTTTGTGGAAACGATACCCTATTTCTATATATAAATTGGAAAACCATTTACTTATTCTATGGTGGCATACTGGCAGACCAACAAGATGGTGACATAGTTCCTTTTCAATGGAAATGAAGACATGATATCTTACGATTTGCATTATAATGAATTTGTACATAATTTACTGTTTACCTTTTTAATCTGTTCTTGTAGAAAATGAAGAGACAAATATTGCTTGTGATATAGATGAGGTGTTTGTGAAGATTCCATTTTTAAATCCATCCCAAAGTTTGCGTGATTAATAAGCCCCTTTTTTTAAATCTAGAAATCAACAAACCTAATCCAAGAGAAACTTAAAAAAAAAAAAAATGGATACCACGCTGTCAGCCTATGGCCACAACATTACAAGCTTATTTATGCAATATCTATAACTTTTATGGGCTGTCGTTCATACGATTTGATGAAGTTGAGTTTTATTTTGTTTTGTTTTTTATAGAGTTGAAACATAATATCTCCAATTGCATGTGCTATCGATGATTTTTTTTCCTTTAAATCTTATTTTTCCTTTTTAATTAGCAATTTTGACTTGTTCTTCAATGTGTAGTTTAATGGACATAAACTTGTATGTTTGTTTTTCAGCTGAAGAGAATGAGGCTTCTAATAGCAAGTAATTTGTTTCCACAGAGGAGAATAATAACAACATGACAGGATTGAGAATTACAACTTTGAAAACTTCATGATAATGAGGGTGATATGGTCTTGATGAATATGAGGATGACTATGATTGCAAAGATATTATTAGGTTATAGAGGAGTGTCAACGATAGTAGTGAAGATAGAGGTGTAAGAGAGGATTAGGGGTGAACAAAAAAACACAGAACCAACCCAACTCATCCAACCCAACTCATCCAACCCAACCCAAAAAAATCAGTTCTTGAATTTTATTGGTTTGGTTTGGTTCGATTCTTCATAATAAAAAATCGATTAATATTGGGTTGGTTTGGTTTTCATTTATTAAAATCTTAAAAAAATCGAACCAACCCATTTAATTTTATATTATTATATTTATATTTATATTTATATTATTATTTTATAGAATTATTAAAAAAAATCTATTATTATATTTATAGATTTGAATTTATATGTTTTGATTTGTTATTTGTTGTTAATTAGTTATGTTTACGAGGACAACCTTTTTAATTTTCGATAATATTTTAGAAAATTTTGTCCTCTATTTTGTTAGTGAGAGATAAACAGGTTTTGTCTATTTTTGCCATTACAGTTTGGATATTTATACGAAATTCGTGCAAGCACTTCTCTACCAGGTACTCTCATTTATTTTATCTTTTATCTACGTGATATACTAATTTTGTATTATTTAATTATTTATCCATTATAAATTTATAATTACATCGTTTTTCATATTTTTGTCGGTAGAGTTTTCATTGCATGAACAACATTACTGAACAATATTATTAGATCTGAAAGTTAGCAAATTTTGCCAGGTATATGATTACTATTCCTTATTACTTGTCTTAATTTTAAAATTTTCTTGCACTTTGTATTTGATATGGATAATGGTATTAGATAAGTGACTGATATCTATATTTTTAAATTTAGGTATTATAATAAAATTAACATTAAAAATGTTATAAATTATATATAATACAAGAGTTTTAAAAAAATTTAATAAACAAAATTCATTACCAAAAAAAGGTAAGAAATTTCCTTTAACCAACCTAAACCAAACCAAAAAAAATTAGTTCGGGTTGGATTGATTTTTCAAAATTTTTGGTTCAGTTCGGTTCTCTTCTCGTTTTTAAAGAACTGATCATATTGGGTTGGTTCTAATTTTAATCTAAACCAAAACCAACCCATATATGTCACCCCTAGCGAGGATGATGTATTATACATGAATGACAATGACATGGATATAGTAGAATTTGAACTTGGAAATATTTATGCTAGCAAAGACGTCTTAAAAAAGGCTATAGGATTTTATGGGATTAAATGTGGAAGAAAGATGGATCTACAACGAAATAACAAGAAAATAATCAAAGTTAGGTGTGGGAATGATGATTGTAAGTGGCAGAGGAGTGCTAGAAAACAAAGTACAGAAGAAACGTTTCGAATTACTAAGTATTTTATGGAGACTACGCATACATGTGAGAAAGACCCATCACGTGAAAAGTTTGTTTGTTGTTGAAGCTTAAAATTATTTATAGATGATCCCCATATTAATTGGAGGAAAGTTGTTGATAAAATTAGGGAAGAAATGCATGTTGAAATAAGTGTGCATCAAGTTAAAAGAGCAAGGAGGAAAGCCATGAAAATGATAAATGGCACAAATGAGCAGCAATACTCTAGATTGAGGGTTTATGTAGTTGAGTTGCAAAGAACAAGTCCAAATACTACTGTTAAGATCATGACTAAAGTTGATAAAGAGGGGATAGAAAGGTAGCTTCCTTTCACTATTTTTTTTCCTTTCTAAAATTATGCACGTATAATTTATTATCAAAATTAGCCACATTTTGAATAATAATATTCTTTAATTACTAAACAGGTTTAAAAAAATGTATATATGCTTAGGAGCACTAAAGTAGGGATTTTTTAAAGGTTGTAGGCCTTTCATAGGTCTAGATGGGTGCCATTGTAATTGTCCCGAAAGAGGCCAGATGTTAGTAGCAATTGGTATAAATCCTAATGATGGCTTCTATCTAAAGCATGGGCCCTTGTTGAAGGCATAAGGACTCATGGAGGTGGTTTATAGAATTGCTCTCCTTCGATGTTGGGATTCAAGATGGTGAAAATTGGACAATAATATCAAACAAGGAAAAGGGTATGTTAGAATCTATAGGAGATTTGATGCCTAATATCAAGCATAGACATTGTGTAAGGCATTTAATGGAAAACATCAAGAAACCATTCAAGTCTATGAGGTTAAGAGAGAATTTTTGAAGAGCTACAAAAGCAACCATAATTAATTCATTCAATGATGAAATAGAAAATTTGAAAAGGCATAAGGAAGAGGCTTATAAGTGCCTGCTTGAGAGGGGTCATGCAAACCTTTCTTTAGGTATTATCGAATTATTTACTACATATATATACAATTTTAAATCTTTTTAACTTGTATTTCATGTGTTTACTTTTAAACTTAAGTGTTACTCTAAATGAGATAACTTGTTGAATAGCGGTTGTGAAAGCTTCAACAATGTACTCAGAAAAGCAAAAAGTGAACCTATGGTGACGATGATGGAGGCAATTAGAACTTAAGTTATCAACAAATTTGTAAAGAAGAGGATGGAATTGACTAAATGGAAACATGAAATTGGGCATAGAATAATGGAAAAGTATAAAGAGAACAAAGACACATCAAGGCACAACATTGCTTCACCATGTGGAGGATATAAATTTGAATTTGATTGCAATGGCATCAAAAAAATGAGTGTGGATTTGCAAATGAGAACTTGCACTTGTAAAGCATGGGATCTCATAGGCATTCCTTGTCAACATGCTATAAGATGCATTTTAAGGTGGAAGGAAGACCCCATGAAATATGTGGATGATGTTAAGAAGGAAGAAATGTATCTTGCATACAAACCCATCGTCAATCCAATGGATAGTTGGCATGAATGGCCAAGGCTGAACAAACCTCCAATTCTTCCACCTATAGTTAAAGTTCGCATGGAAGGCCCAAAACACTAGATTTAAGAAGCAAGGTGAACATCGAGTAAAAGAAAGAAGAAATTGAGTGAATACATTGTAAGGGGAAAAAAATGAGAACCAAACATTGAGAAAATATGGAATGAAAATTAGTTGTTGGCTTTGTAGTGAGGAAGGTCACAACCAATTAACCTGCAAGAAAAAGGACACCATAAGCTCACAGGTAAAATATTGTTTAGTTGTCCAATTAAGTCATGATATGAAGTCTTTAAATTTAAACCATGTATTTTCCGATTCTAAATGTAATATCAGTTCCTATAAGTAATCCCAATGAAAGAAACACCAGCATTTAAGCTTCTCATGACATCCAACATAATGTAAGCAGAAGCTTTGTCCAAGAAAATGGGTGAAAAGTTCTACATCATGATTCTTATGAGTATAATATAAGGAATTGTTGATGTCAAATTAGAGAGTGTCTAACTTAATTATTTATTGAAGTTGTTACATGTTTGGGCCAGGTGAACTATTAGATCAAATTCTATGCATTTCAGAATCTATAAAAAATTCAAACAAAAGAAGGTTTAGGGCTCCACTAGTTATGGCATAAAGTAAGTCACGATGGAACTCTTAAATATCCCTAAAATGATGCTGAAATGGCTATGTTTTTCTACTTTTACACATCTGTTGTGCCTTATTCCTCATTTATCTTTTGGGATAATGCAGGATTTTCATTGCCATGTCCGTATTCTTATAAGGGCTCTTGGGTCATCTTTTTATGAATTGCTGCATATAAAATATGATCCACTACAAGGAAGTGAAAATCTTTTGATGCTGGTAGGTTATTTTTCAGTAACTTTTCTCATACCTCATAATTTTTAATGATTGTAAGTTGTAAATTTATACTTTGATGTTGTACCTTGGGTGCTTATGGTGATCTTCTTGTCTTGTAAGGTGCTACAAGTATTGACTCAAGAGATGACACCTTCCTCTGGTCTTATGTCAACTGTTAAACATTTATATTTATATGAGACTAAATTGAAGGTTTTTTCGAAGGCTTTTGATTTTTTTTTGCATATTTCTAAAATGAATACATTGTTTCTTACAGGACGTCTCAATATTGATTCCAATGCTATCTTCACTTACCAAAAATGAGGTATGCGCCATAATTTATATATTTTTCCATCATTTTTACCCATATTTCATTTTTTCCCTCTCTTTCTTGATGATTTTTATTAAATTGAGCCGTTATTTGGAAAATTAGAGCATGTGAAATGCTGTAAAATTTTCCCATGAAATGGTAGTACGGTGGGATTTACTTTTGCTTCATCTGCATATACTAGCTAGTTACCTATATCTTTTCACTACTACAATTTGTGCAATATAGGATGACTTATAATTTAGAGTGTGAAACAAATAGGACGATCTTAAGTATATGGCCGTCCTATAATGATATACAAGAAAGAAACCTTCTTTCACACATCACAACTGTTAACTTCATGGTTCCTAAGAGTCTAAGTCTAAATAATTAAAAAAAGCTTCAAATGGTGCTGGTGGATACCATAGTATCAAACATCAAAATAGGTTTATAACTGTCCATGTTATTCTGCATTAGATAACATACACATTGTATAAAATAAGGGAGCCTATGTTAGTTAGCAGACTAAACAGCATCAGATTATTGATCGTTAATTATTGAAAGTCATTTGTAGCACAAAATAGATCTAAGGCACAATAACAAATAAACTCCTATAATAATCCCAGTAAATTAATGATCTAAGGCACAAGTAAATTAACTGTTCATGTTTAGATCATTAATTATGGGAACTAAATAGGAAAGTTTAGATCATTAATTTACTTGTGCCTTAGCACAAAATAGCTCAATTTTTGCAGGTTGGCTAGGAAACTATTGCTCAAATTATAGCTCAATTTTTGCAGGCTGGCCAGGAAGCTATTGCTCAAAGTAGGGTACAATTTCAATATTGCTTTTGTGGATTTCTATAATATTTGTGTATTTTAGTTGTTTCTGGAGACGACAGGTTAAATTGTTTGCACCCTTAATAATTTGGTTAGGTTGAGCATGTTATACGAGAACAAAATACATGGGCTGCATATGAGATATTAGAGCTCATTTGCAAATTAGTTATGCATGAGCTGCATATTAGTACACACCAATAGAGTTGCTAACATTAAGGCAAGAATGGTGTATGTACATGTACAATTATCTTTCAAACAATTAGCTAGTTTGTATGTCGCTAGTTTTAATCTTTAGATTGTATGTTTCATATATATGTATGTTCCTGTAATTTAATTGTATATTATGGTAATATGTGTAAATTAAATTTAGGCTTTGAACCATATATATGTGATGTAAATTATGGATGTTTTTGGAATGAAATTTATTCTGAATTGTGTTTTTGGAATAAAATTAATTTGTATAGGTTATATATAGATTTCAATACTGGATAAATACAATAAAAAATAAAAAAAAAAAAAAAAACTTATACTAGCCGTCCTATAAGATTTTTTTATAGTCCTATAAAATTTTTTAAGGACAGCTAGTAGCCGTCTTATAAAATTTCTAAAAAAAATTTTTCCATAAAAAATAAGACAGTCAGTGACCGTCCTAAAATAATTTTTTATAAGGCGCTCAGTGAACGTCCTATTTTTTCGATTCTTTTAGGATGAGACTTTATAGGATGGCTAGTTACCGTCCTATAAGACTTATAAGACGGTCAATGGCCATCCTATAAAGGAAAATTTGTAGTAGTGATGGCAAGAAGTACCACAACTTTCAGTGAAACTAACGCATGGAAAAGTTCCCCAGGATGGAGACTTGAGGCCCCATGCAGCCCTACGCCATGCTTGGGTACAGTAGGAACACCTACCAAAACTAAGTGCTGGTTAAGTCTTACCCAAGAATAGGGCACCCCACTCACTTAGTCCTTATCTTAATGGAACTCGTGTTGTTCAAGGCAAATAAGGGCTCACCCCTCTTAGGCATTCGCAACACCATTGATCCAGGATCCAAGCAATCACCTACTAGGGTCTTAATGGGAAATTCTAGCAAGAAAATTATATGATAGTTGGCACCTACGATGACTTTCCCAAGATCCCGACATTAGTCCGTGTCTGGGCAGTTACTTATCTTGCGAAGTTGAGAACTCAATTTAGGGCCCAGGCATATGGAGTGAATAATGATAACTATATGAAAATAGAGTTATTATTGCACTTTTTGGCTTAATATTTGTTTATTTATTAAATAAATGGTATTTTAGTGCTTAAAATATTAAAATATAATAAACTCTAAGTCAATGGTGAAAAGGGGATAAAAATATAATTTTTGAGAATTTTCTAATTTTTTTTAATTTTTTTTTAATTTTTTTCATGCATGTGGAAGTATATAGAAGTGTTTGAGATGCCCTTAGATAGATTAGACAATGTGGAAGACAGTTGGTCAACACACAAACAAAATAGCCAATCATCGTGTGCCATGTGTTGAAGAAGCCCGCTCAGCAGCTTGACAGGTGGCAACTCTGCGTTCACTTCGAGTATTGTCCACCTCTCATCGCGTGCCATGTGTTGAAAAATTCAGTAATCCATAGCCATCCGCCGTAGCCAATTGAATGAAGCCACATGTCATGCCATATCATCTAGTTGTGCAATCTTTGTTTCTTCACGATGAATCTTAATTTTCCACGACATTTGAGCCATCCTTAACATCCTGCCTCGCCTCATTAGAGCTCGCCAGGTGTCTCTAAGTTAGATTTGTCTCTTTTCAACACCACATCTCACAATCTAATGCACTCATTTTATTTAATCTAAAGGTTACGATTTGATTTGGATTTTTACATAAATTTTGGTACATTAAATCAAGCGGTAGCCCATTTTTGGGTATTGGAGGCTAGATAGAGAGAGGAACTCTCTACAACCTCTATGGAGATTTTAGAGAGAGAAAGAACTAAAATGGAGCACTTAGAGCAGAGGATTTGAGAAAATCTTTTGGGTTTCTTCTTTTCCTTTTTCTCTTTTTGTTTCTTTTGTTTTTTTAATGTTAATTTCTCTAAGATTTTGTGCATAAATATTTATAGAGTAGTTTCTAGCTCTAGGATTCCAATGGAACCCATTTATTTAATATTAGATGCTATATTTTTATCTTATGGATTGTTTATTTTACTCTATACTTAATGCTCCTAATTAATTGATCACTAATTAGGTTAATTTGGTGACATGTGTGCATTTGAAAGAATGATATGTGTTATAACCATGAGTAAAAGATATGTTTGCAAAATGATGGAAACACTCATGTGCAATATGTAGTCTTAGTAAACTATTGTGCTTAATAAATTCTATGATCCTAATGGCCATAGACATGTGAGTTTGTACTTTAGCATTTAAATTGCAATGATCATAAACATGTGGGCTGTAATTAAGTTAGAGAGTTTGACTAACAACCATAAGTAGCAATTTTGAATATAGTTGTGATATAAAGACTAAATACAATTTCATGTTGCTTATATTCAATTTTGCATTTCAAATATGTTAGAAAAACACTACTACAAATTTGCCGTTATAGGACAGCCACTGGCCGTCCTATAAAGCCCCGTCCTAAAAGAATCTAAAAAATAGGACGTTCACGGAGCATCTTATAAAAAAATTTTATAGTGGCCGTCCTATAAAATTCTTTTAAGACGGCCATAAAAAAAAAATTCTTTTAGGATGGCCATAAAATTCTGACCGTCCTAAAAGAAATTTTTTTTTTCTGTGTTCGTTTAGTACTGAAATCTATATATAACATGTGCAAATTAATTTTATTCTAGAAACACGATTCCATAATAAATTTCATTCCAAAAATATTCATAATTTACATCACATATACATATATATGGTTCAAAAAAAAAAAATTGGCGCGGCTTTCAATTTTTCTTTTTTCGCTTTAGTTTTTCAATTCCCTCTTTCTTTTTAGGACTCAACCTGACAATCAAAATTCAACCCATAGATTCACAATAAGAAACTAACAAGCCAAATATCATTAATACTCAACATTAAGTTTGATACTCATAACAGAAATGCAAAGAAAATGACCAAAGATGGGCGAAAAAATGGCAAACGAAAATCAAGAAAGGAGAATGATCAGAGTGAGCAAAAGGAAACAAAGAAATCAAATGTCCAACTATTTAAAGAAAAAAATAATTATTAAAGTCGAGCAAAATACAAATATCAACCCAAAGTGGAGAATATATATATATTTAAAAAAATTACCAAAGATTAGCGTAAGAATAAAATAAATAATAAGTGCAGAATAAATAATCAAAGCCTTCACATGCTATCAGCTCTGCTAGCAAAAATCAATTATTGTTAGTGGTGATATTGAAGGGGATGGGGATAAGGATGAGTATCCTGGTGAGAAAGAGGAGGAGAGGAAGTAGGACGAGGGATTGAATTTTTTTAACTTAAAATGAGTTAGGTTCACTTGCGAGGAGAAAGATATATAAGTAAAAAAAAGTACACTCGTTCTTATAAATTCGTTTAGGACGAACGCAGAAAAAAAAAAAAAAAATCTTTTAGGACGGCCAAAATTTTTTTTTTTCTGTGTTTGTCCAGTACTTAACATTAGCCGTCCTAAAAGAATTTTATAGGACGGCTACTGGCCGTCATAAAAGATTTTTTTTTTTTTTCTGTGTTTGTCTAGTACTTAAACTATATAGGACGGCTATTAGCCGTCCTATAAAGTTCCGCCTAATTTTTTCCGTAATAGCCGTCCTATATTTTTTATAGGACGGCCATATACTTGAGACCGTCCTATTTGTTTCTCACTCTAAATTATAAGCCGTCCTATATTGCCCAAATTGTAGTAGTGAAACTATGCATCTGAGTTAGTAAATTGGGAGAAATTGTAATCCTAAGAATTTAATATCTTAATTTTCCAATCATTTTAATTAGTGTAATTAATTAATTTAGATTTATTTTATTTTATTTTTGAACAATATTTTGTTAGTCTAAATAGTATTATGTATGACTCGATTTCAATTCTCAAAATATTAAATAACCAATCCTCATGGGTTCAACATTCATTCTTAAAATACCTAACTTGTACACGATAACAGCACTTGTAGATTTTTTTGTCAAGTTTTTAGCACCGTTGCTGGAGATTGATATTATTTAGTAGATTGATATTCATATAAAGTATTGCTAATAATAATTTAAACATTTAAAAAAAATTAAAATTTAAAAGTCCAAAAAATTGAAAAATATGTTTTATCTATTTGTTTGTAGTGTCTTACTTGTTTTTATTTTTTTGGTTATTTTATTTTCTTTAGTCTACTTTATTTAGCTTACTTTTTTTTCATATTTTTTTTATCTTTATTTAGTTAGATTTTTCTAGATTATCTTTTTTTTTTTTTTTGTTCTTTTTGAGTGTTGCTTGATAAGTGGACCCTTATAAGTACCAAAGGTTTAGGGATGCAAGGGTGACTTTTGAGGAGGTAACTAACCTCATAGCTTACATTGAGTATAAAGGATCTCACAATACAAGAGCATTATCATTTTTCCTTGTTGAGGTCATACATGAGTAATCCAATCGTACAACATCCTTTGCATACTATGGATGGAATGGAGGAGGCCACGCCTATGATAGCTTTTACACCAATCTGGTGTCATCACACTCCTATCAAGACATGAATTGGGAGAATCAACTCAACTATTCATGGAACTACAATCAAGAGGTTGAACTTTCTACATGGCCAACATATGCGTCAAGTTCTTATGCACAATCGCTACAACTACCTTTAAAAGATAATAAACCTTCCGTGAAGAAGTTCATTGAAAAATACATAGCCGAACATGGCTATGAGATATTTATAACAAAGGATGAAGAGGAAATCGATGAAAGTGGGGAGTTAGAAGAAAAAATTGAAGACATGGTAGAAGATGAGCCCAAGGATGAAGTTAAGGTGAATGTAATAGTTTAAGAGGATGTGAGGAAGATTTCTAGTTCTATATGGAGAGAAGTCTTAGCAACCAGCAAACTCAAATTTGATAGATACAAGGGAGAGCTTACCATGAGGAGTGAGGTTAGAGTGGTGACATTTGAGTTATCAAGTACTATGCATCCTCCCTATAATGGTGGTTGCTATGAGTTAAATTTTCGACTAGAGCTTGAGAAGTGTAAGTTCTTGAAAGAGACTCGAACAGGCCCTTTTGATGAATTCGTTGGGTTATTTGTTGGAGTTGGAAGTTTTTATTTTCTCAACAAGGTTATGAAGCCTCAATCGTGAGGATGTGGGTTTTGAACCCTTTGGAAAAATTTGAAGACTATGATCCTACTTCCATGAAAACCATAAAATGGTTATTCATGGAGTATTTTAAGTTTTATCCTCCTTGACAAGTAGTGAAAATTCTAGTCAATGACTATAATTGTGACACTTCTTGGGAGGCAACCCAAGTAATTTAATTTTTTATTATTTTAATTTTTTTATGTTATTTACTAATTAGTTTAACATTTCGTTATTTAAATTTTTTTTATTTTGTAGGTTCTAATAAAGAAGGAAGTTAGTGCTACATCAAGCCTATCAAATCAACAAGGACTAAAGCATAAAAAAGAATAGTTTTCTCATCATTTATTTGCTATTATTTTTAATATTTTGCACATTATGGATAATGTGCTTGTTAAATTTACGGATAAGAATCTCTTGATTCCATTGATAATTTAGTTTAGTTTAATATGTTATTGTGAAAGCATGTTTGAAAAAGACAGAATATGTGGTTTTATGTGCTTGTTTTGTTAATTGATTTTTTGGTTCTAATGATAGTAACTATGATTGTTTTGAGCATGATCATTTGAAAAAGCTTGGATGTTGACTAGTATGGATTTGTTATTGTTGTAAGTTCTATTTTTTATTGTGATATTCCATGCTTGAGCACAATGCCTTAATTATTGATTAGTATCCATATTTAAGAGATTTGTGTGACTAATACATGCTTAAGGTCTCACAAGTCTTAGAATTTGTTTGATTGTCTCTTGAGGAAATGATAAACCTGCAATTACTTGTATATCAATAACTCTATCAATGTAGTAATTGACAAATAAGGGATTCTTAGGGACCGGGGACTGAAGGGACACCTACAATAAGTATTAGTATAATAAATATTCACAAATATATAATATGTACTTATTTATGGGCTTTTGAAATCGGTTTTTAACTAAAAGCAAAACAAAATTATATACAAGTGATCATCTCCATTCACACAACTATAGATAACCAAGCATTCAATCAGATTGTCATGACTAATAGCAACGAATTCAATCCCATAAGCATGCATAAGAATCGAACCCTTGAGAATAAGGGCAACAACCTCAAATACCCAACATATTCTTCTAAATTCTCTAAGATAAAGGAAACGTCCATTACCTAGATATTTTACCCGACTTAAACATAGCAGAAACGTCTAACCATGAGAAAATCAAAGTAGATCATTAAGCTTTCACGAATATAGTTCGAATTCAAGCTAAGACTATGGGTGTCAAACCATAAATAATAACCTTGCAATCCTCACACACACGTTTACAAGTTTCACCTTTTGATTAGAACCTCATAAGGATCGCCCTATGAGAATCCTAATAGGCAATATGGTACTTTTCATCACCACATAGAAAACTTTCATATGTAGTACTACTAACTACCAATGATATATCAACCCTATACGTTTCAAACCATATAAGACTACATATCTAAATTAGAATGAAAATTCTTACACATAATCATAGTTCATGAATTCATAACCATATATCATTAACAACCCAATTTCATGCTTTAATCAAATAAGAATAGCAAATAAATCATATTTCCAATAAAAGAATTCAAAACAAATAACTTCAATACAATAACAAAAATAATTAAAAATAATAAACATAAATATTACACTTTTGAAGCTTGAGAAGTCTTGATGATAATCCTTTTCTCTAAGGTTAATGCAAATGAAGAGATGATTTTGAGAGGTGGAGCCTTGCTCCTTATAGGAGAATTGGTTGGCTATCTTCTCTTCTTTTTCCAATGTGGGATTCATTATACCTCCTTTATTGGATAATTTTTTGCTAATCTTTGCTCTAATTTCGATGTGGGACTTGGTGTGCTCTTTTGAGTTGAATTCAAAATCCAAGTTTTCGGACAAATTGACCCTCAATTACTAAAGAGGGAATATCTCAGCCATCAAAATAGATATGATCAATTTCTTGGAGGTTCTAAAAATTAGACACGTAGGGATTTCCAATGACACTTCATTCATGATTTTTGGACTTTTGAGTTGTCTGGTAGAGCTCCGCGAAGTTGGACTTCGAAATATGTCAAAATTCCAATTTCCTTCAAATTTGAGTTTTATTTTGATTGTCTCTTGGCCTCCACTCCTTCCTTTTTAAGCGTAACACACCCTAAACTCTCCAATTTGATGATGAATTAAGAATTTATAAGAAAAGGAAAGTTACATTCTTAGAATAGGAAAGTTACAATAAACAAGAAAAGCTTAAAAACTTCATTTTTGCACATCAATGCTATCATTTCAACAAACTAAGCTAAAAGTAACACAATTAAGATCAAAGCGTAACCAAATAAGTAAGAAAATACATTAAAAATGTCACACAAAGTGTTCCTATCAGGAGAAATTCTAGACAACACAATGCTGGAAAGATGATTTAGGCCGTTTTTGGACTAGTTGAGTCTTTCTTACCTACCATGTACATATGCATCCTTTGTCACCTAGTTTGAGTCTAATATTGACATTTTCTTTGACAATCACATTTTACCTAAATTAAATTATCGTCCTACATTATCCTCACACCTTTAGCATTTGATTTTATTTATATATATTTTGAAGTATAATATGAAGTTGGAAATAAGAGTTAGCGAAAAAAAGTGTTATAAAAAAATAATAAATAAAAAGTGATAAATTTGGGCTATATCAACTAAACAAAAAAAAAAAATTTGTAGTAATCAAAGAAAAAAAATATGTTCGGTGTACTTGATGTTTGAAGGTTATATGATCCTAGAAAAAAAAAAAGCATGTGCTAAAGGTATGATTTGAACCTAAATTGTGTCCAATTTCATACTTGTTGGAAAAATGGGTATTTTGACTTATGATTAAATACCATTTTAAGGCATCATTTTGAGTGGGACTCATTTGATATAAGTGTAAGGTGTAATTGATTTGGGTTTTCCTTCATAAGGGCTTCAAAATCGTATATTTATATACTCAAAATGATATTGAAGTGAATAAAAAATTATGTCTCAAAGGTCACACATTGAGAAGGAAAATATTGTAATTTTTGGTTTGTCCCACATGGGAAAATGATTAACACATGAGATGCTTTATATAGCATTTGCTTTCCTATGAGAGGTAAGCTTGTGTAGCATAAAAGGCTCTTTCCACTTGCGCACTCAGGGGGGGCAAATCCTCCAATCGCATGAAAATTCGAAACTCCAATCGCAGGCCTGAACGTCATACGGACATGAATGTCTTCCAATTTCGATGGGCCTTGTGCGGTTCGGATTTTTCTACACATAAGAACAAATTGTGTGGGTGTGGGGCCCCTATAGCAATGAACTAAAAGTTTTTCCAACCCTTGTTTGACTTAGGCAACTTGAGAATCAACTTGCCATTACTAAAAGATTTAAGGCTGAACCAACCTCCACCCAATACCTGTGGATGATAAAGAGATCTAAACTTAGTAAGTCTCATCTCTCAGTTATTTTCCTTCCAGGGCACATAGTAAGAAAAGAGTATCTTCCAAGCATTTGGATTCAACTACCTAGAAGGCACCCCTAATCCTACAAAGGAACTACAGCATCAACAACAAGAATGGGAGTCAAAGACCAGCAAATATTTAATCACCAAAAATAGTGATCCGTCTAGGAAGGGGTCCACTTGGAATGATGTCATTACTAGGAAGTATGATTCCAATAGACTCTAGAATCTCAAACATCTTTCTCAACCTATCTATAAAGAGCTAGGTTATGAAAGGCACCAAAGAATAAACTTCATAGCCTAACTTAGACACTAGGCATCATTTGGATCTCCACTAGAGACATCTCTGCTAGAAATGGAATCGAAACCCTCAAAAGAAGCAACATGGCCAAAATGGAGAGAAAAATTGGACAGGGGACCCAAATTGGCACCGAAATCATCATAAGCATTGGGATGGAAGTCACCAATAGGCCCCACTGTCAATCTGACCAGCTGGCAGGACTGCCCATTGGCCGATCAGAGACTTTCTGCCATGGCTTTGCCTCTACTTCGAACCCCATTCGTCCAATCCCATCTTGGTCTTACTGTAGGACCCTCCATTTTATGACCTCCATGCTTTGTCCTGGTCTTGCCTGGGTTCTCGTTCCTACTTCTGATGTTTTTAGCATACTAGTCAGCCATGCTAACTTTTGTTCCTGTGCTGGGTCTTTTTGTTGTGAGTGTATGCTCTTTTGCCAGTCATGACTTCCTAGAGTCAACAAAATTTCTAAGGAATAATTATCTCCTAGTCCACACATAAAAAAAAAGTGCTATAAACCCTCTAGAAAATTTTCTAGTTTACCAAAGTGGATCAAAGTAAAAGTAAAAGTAAAAATTTCTAAGGGTCCATGTTGTTCTTCCTAATTCCTAAAGTCTATGCATGTTCAAAGAAAACTGAAAGAAAAAAATTGAACAATCCTCTTACCTTGCTGGAATGGAGTCAACTATTGTTCCCAAGATTCAGTCTCTTGCATTCTAAAATGAAGTGGTTGGAAAGTAGCCAGGTCTTTAAAGACTGGCAAGCTAGATTTCAAATACCCATAAGATAATAATTCAAGGAGTTAGATAAGGAAAAGAGTTTTGAAGAATCATGCTCAAAATCAAGCTATTTTGGAAAGTCAAACCCGCGTTCATGCATTTGACTTGTTTTTGAAAGTTTAACCTCTCATAACTTTCTAATTGGGACTTGGATTATGGCCCAAAAATAGGCTTTAGAAAGCTTCATGAGAATACAATGCATGAAGATCCTTGGGATACTAGTTGCTTGTTACAATCAAGACGTCCTAAGGCCAACTATAGTTGAGCCACCATACCCTAGGAGAAAATCTAGACCACCTACCCTACAAATGTGGCCTAGGCAACCTAGGGGACATGTGTTGGGTATAAAATAATTCAAGTATGTGTGGTACCATTTGATTGGTCCACGTCAATAGGAGAAAAGTTAAATAGTACAGTTAGCGCACAGTTAGATAAATCTTTATTAAATAAGGTGTATTAATGACCAAATAATTTAAATATTAATTAATGCAGCTTATTCATCCATCTAAACCCTTTAAATAAGGCCTCACAACCTGAAATGGCAAGCATAAGCACCTTCTCACAACCACAAAACTCCTCTATGAACTTAATTATTCCCTCTAGAATCCGACTTAAGCATCAGAGATATTATAACTCTATGAAAATAGAGTTATTATATCATTTTTATACTTTATATTAACTTGTCTAATTGAATAAATAATATTTTTGGGATTAAAAATTAAAATAAGATAAGTTTTTGGTTAAATAGTGAAAATAGATGAAAATATAATTCTTGAAATCTTTTTGGAATTTTTAGAAATTTTTTATGAATTATTTTTATGCATGTGAATGCACATAAAAAATCTGGGATGAGCTTAGAAATACCAAACACACTTGACAACTAGTTGGCGCAACGTAAGCAAAGAAACCCAATCAGATCGCGCCGAGTGTCAAACCTTACAAATCCTCATGCCACGGGTCAGCACGACATTGTTTCCAGAAAATGCCGAACAATCTACTTGCTCCAAGTGTCACGTCACGTTAGAAATGCCAACGAATTATAGAGTGCCGTGTGTTGCCAACTCAGCAAATCGGCTTGGATAGTCTCCCTCAACGAGCCATGTGTCACGCGCACACAGTTTTGTGTCTTCTTCATGCCACGTGTAGAGCGCCGATTAGTCCTGACTATTTTCGTTGTCACATGTCATCCTCCTATTAGCCAGTGCTTGTTTTTATCTCATTTTCATCTCATCCCTTGCTTTTTAAGATGATCCAATGGTCATAAATTGACTTGAGCATTTTAGACCTATTTTATCTCCTTTTACACGAAATTTTAGCAATCTATTCACCATTTTTCACCCTCTGCTGCCTCCATATCCATCCTTCATCCATTCCATCACTCCATTCACCATTTTTAGCCACCAAAATACTCTTTTTAATATTTCTTTTTATATTTCTCTACATTATTTTGAAAATATAAAAAAAGTTTTGAAAAAGGCACAATAAAACCACCATTAGAGCACAAAGGAAGCTTCTTGGAGATGAGAGCTTGAGGAATCCTCATTGGGTTTACATTTTCTTACTCCTTTAGTTGTAAACTTTGTATTTCATATAATATTTACTCTTCATATTATTATATTGAAAATGTGTAGTTTGTGCTAGAACTCTCTTTAGGAATTCAATGAAACTCATTTTATGAATATGATTTATGCTATTAATTTAATATTTTATGAGTGTTTGATTTATTTAATTTAATGTGCTTAATGCTCCTATTTAAATTGATTATTTAATTATGTGATTTATTAATTTTGTACGCAATTGAAAAGTTGGTATGAAATTGTGAACATGCATTAAATTGGCACACGTGTAATGAGGAAGAAATTCCTATTATTATATGTAATTACTTTTAAACTCTAGGTACTTAATGACTCATGGTATGCTTAGATAACCATAGAAATATGGTCTAAGTTTATATAGATTAGGATTAACGTGACCATAGACATGTGGATGATAATTACTTGAGTAGAATTTGATTAATAGTCCATGCATTTTACTTTACTATTAATGAGTAGAAAATTTTATGAGTAGAATGGAGGAAGTTGAATTCCTAAACTTTTCTTCATTGTTTAGTGAATTTATTTTTATTTCTTAAATTAG
This sequence comes from Elaeagnus macrophylla, assembly GCA_029378325.1. NCBI lineage: Eukaryota > Viridiplantae > Streptophyta > Magnoliopsida > Rosales > Elaeagnaceae > Elaeagnus > Elaeagnus macrophylla. The sequence continues at coordinate 3,549 of JARDWI010000022.1, read as the reverse complement.
TTTAGTTTCGTTATTTTAATTTTTTACTCATTTTCAATAGTTCAAATAAAAATGAAAAGTATATATTTTGGTACTTAGTTCTAAAACACGCATTAATAAGCTTCTTGTGGGTACGAAACCTCCGTTCTTAAAAATATTTATCACTTGTATGTGATCCATGCACTTGCATATTTCGTGCTAGATACGACACCCCCAATATCGTACCTCTTTACATAGTTTGCTAGTGACATGTAAGTCGACATGATAGGAAATGAAGCTAGAATATAAACTTTGACCAACATTTTATGATTTCATTATTGTAATTTATAGCTTTTATATATTATGCAATTTTTTATTCATATTTTCTATTTATAAAATATAATTTATTGTTTTTTCAATACTTATTTAGTTTAGTTGTATGTCGTAACTCCTTACTTATATATAATTTTTTTTAACTCCATTCTGAAAAAAAAAAGTATTTATTTTTTTAAAATATAAATAAATATATATTTTTTAATGTTAGAAGAATATAAATATATATATATATATATATATATATATATATATTTATTATAAAATTAAAGATAAAATAATTAAATTATTTATATACCATACGGTGCTTCCTACCAAATTATTCCGTCCGTGCCGTGCGCGTTTCTAATACCGGCCTTCTTTCCAATTACTATTTAAACGTACTAACTTTTATTTACTTTTCAAATTGTACTTGGATTTTAACATCCTTTGTATTTTCGTATCTTAAAAAAAAAAATATTGGCACATTTGATTTAAACACTTCAGAATATAACAAAATATAATGGCACTTTAGAATTCATAAATCTAAAACGGTTAATTATATATTAAATCACAAAACCAGTTCTTTTTTAGTTCTTCAACACAGTTTCCATTATCTTAATTCGATCGAATATCAATAGCATTATAAAACAAAAATAAATGCAAAGGTGTTGCAAAAAGGAAATAGAAAAGAAAAAGAAAGAATAAATATTGCAAAGAAATAGGGTTAGTTGTCTAGCAACTGTTGGGCGAGAAGCCAATGAGTGAATTAGCCAAATCAATACCGACACGTGTCCCCTGTTGTTGCACGTTGCCAATAATTGACAAAGCCGATGTCGTAGGCGCAAACCCAAAACAATACGTACCTTCAGAGTCAACCGGTATCAGGTAATTCTTAGCCGGTAACGGTAACATTTTCCCTTCCGGAAAATGAAACGACACCGTTGGAACCTCCACGCTTGTCTTATCCGACAAATTATAACATGTATCAAACAAACCGACACCGATTGCAGAAGTCAAGTGTTGCGTCCCATTCATAAATGCTTTACGAAGAGTATTATAAGTATCTGTCTGTAACCGAGTCACCGCCGTTCCCGAGTCAACAATAATACCACCATTCCCATTCTCGTCGAGCTTAAATGCCGATTCCGAAATCTGAAGCAACTCACCTCCGACACTAAGTCCCATCATTCCGATGTAAAAGAAAGTGTTGAGCTCTGGGTTACGGAGTAATGGAGCTGTTATAGCGTTACGTGGAAGAGGCGAGTCTAACTCGAGAGTCGAAGCGGAATCGGAATCGCGGTCCACGAGACAGTAAGAGAACGTCGTCGTATTGAGCTGAGAAGGGAACGATAGTGGACCACCACCGAGTCCTAGTAACCCTGCTGCTCCAACAAACAAACCCTCATTGTTATGGCCACAGCCGATGGCAATGTTGTTCACAGAAGTCGAACCGAGAGATATTGTCTCGCTGATAAAATCGCCGACGGTGTAAGAACCATCGCCGTAGGACACTTCATATAGGCACGTGTCGTTCCGACATTCCGACACGTCGAGAGACTTGCATTGTCGGGATTCACAAGAAAGCGAAGAGTACGAAGTCGATGAATTCGGCTGATAAATTGGTTCGGCTTGTTGGTAACAGTCGGCGCAGGGTGCGCATTGTAACCAACTGACATCACTGCCGGTGTCGAGAACTAAGTAGGCAGGAGTCGGTGGTTTTCCGATTCCAACTCTACAGAAATACTCACCGCTTCCCTGACTCGTTCCGGATATAACTGGTCCTTGTACTTGCTCAAGTTCAAGTTCTGACCCATTAATGTTTGCATGGAGTTGTTTGAGCTCTGAGTTTGTAATGCCTTTCAGTTTAAGAGCAAGATCTAAGCGAGTTGTAAGAGATCTAACTCGGACTGAGTCACGCTCGAGTCGAGCTAATGTTAGAGACTTGTAATCACTGTGTTTTGGTTTGTGAAGGGAAAATCGAGAATGAAGTGACAAAGAATGCGAGGAAGAAGAAGAAAGAAAGCTCTGTTGTTGTTGTTGTTCTAGTTGTTGGTTGAATGTGAGCATGGTTTTAGAGAAAACATTTTGGGTATTTTGAGTCAAAGCTTGGACGTCAAGCGTCGTCGTTTTGAAGACATTGTGTAAGGTTCGGCTCTTAACAATAGTTTCAGAAGTGAAGAAGAAAGTGAAAAGAAGGTAGAAGAAGAAGAACGCCATTTGAGGTCAGAGAGTAGAGAAATGGAATGACAATGGTGGGAAGGGTTTTGGGTACAATATAAAAGGAGGGTCGGAAAGAGAGCTGTCAGCCGTGGAAAGATATAATAGATTGATTCACGAAAAGAACGTTGGAGTGAGAGGATCTTTGAATGAAACTGATGTTTTTGGTAAGTTAGTACTTTTAATAAAAGATGACTTGTATTTATCACAATTTTATTACAACTATCACGTTAATAATTTTTTATTAAATATAATTATATAAATTTAATTATATTTGTTAATAATATTAAATTTATAATAAATTTTATTAAATCAAAAGACAAAATATATTCGTACAGATGTGTTAATAATTTTCATGTCAGATGTCTAAGTATCCTATATTAGGAGAATAACAAAATTAACACCCCTCAAATTTTTAATAACAAAAATAGTACTATTTGTGTTCAAATTTATATTTTCACAATTAAAAAAATAACTAATATGTCATTTTTTTTAGCATTCATCCAATTAGAATTGAACGACGATAATTTAGACTCCTTTAATATTGAATGTTCAAATTGAATATTGAATGTTCAATATTATTGGGGTGTTAGTTTTGTTACTATAAATTTTAGGGGTGTTATTTTTGGTAATTTTTCGTATATTTATTTGTTTGAAATTTTTTTTTATATGAGACATAAGTTTACTACGTGTGTTAATAATTTTAAGAAAATATAATTAATATATTATTTATAAAATATAATTTTTTACATGTAAAATAATAAAAGAGATCTTACATCATTATTGAACATGGGCATATAAAACTCTCTTTTTATTTATCATAATAGATAAATTTATAATTTTATAAATATTATGAATATATTTATAATAAATTTAATATATTAAAGAGCATAAAATAGAATTAACCGGAAACAATAAAGATGTATTTCAAACCACATGAAATGGTATCTTTTCATTAACGTTTTTTGTTTCATTGTTTCCTTTCATTAATGTTATGGGTATGTAATTGTTGTTTCCAATGTTTTTGAAATTGAAAATAAATTATGAACATGTTAAAGT
>JARDWI010000020.1:0-28344 GCA_029378325.1 Elaeagnus macrophylla | reverse complement strand
CATTCAACAATCTATCTCTATCTAATCTTTAATGTAGCCTATAGCCTAAATTATATATAGCTAGCCTATATACTATCTATAACGAGCTAGCTTACTTAAACATGATTTTTAATTTATTAAATTAAAACAGTTAAGTACAGTTAGTTCAATTTCATAGTTGCTAAGTTCCTAGCTAACCTAAGTTAATGAATTATTGTAGCTAAGTAGCGTTTAAGTGTTGCTGCGGGTAGCATCCACCATCATGTTGTTTGTCTTCTTCGAAAAAAGGAAGGGGCTAGTAGCGTCGTAAACCCGAAAATGCCTAACACGTCGTGACGACTTTGACAGTCCGGAAAGTTAAAGTTGGGGTCCACTATTCACGAACGGATTAGTTAGACTAATATCTGACTGAAGCGGGTATCCCTACTAAACGGATTAGTTAGACTAATATCTGACTGAAGCGGGTATCCCTACTAAAAACGGATTAGTTAGACTAATATCTGACTGAAGCGGGTTCCGATATCCCGAATTTGAAGCTGATATATTCCACTATTTTCTTGAACAAGATACAGAATTCCACGCATACTAGAACATTAACTCTTTATTTAGGCCTAGTAGTCCTACGGAGAATTCTAAAACTACGGAAATTGAAGCAAGAATAAATTACGGTATCCCGAATTCCCTAATTCACTAACATAGTCTACTAAGCTTACGAAGTAAACGATTAACATTTCCTATAAGTCCTACGGAATAACTCTTTGTACTAATACCGAATGTAGGAAATAGATGATAATGAGAGAATACCGCAGGTAGTACTATAAGAAATATGGGTGGGTCATTCTCGCTCGTAGTCTATATCTTTAGCTCCTATTAAGCTCAGTAATCCTAAACCAATTTTGTTTGCAATCGCCGCAGGAAAAGGAGGTAAGGGTAGTCACTCAAATAAGTGGCAACAATCTAGCTGCTAGGGACCTAACCTAGGAAAATTTCTCATTCTCAGATTCTGGGACTGGGACTGTTTAAGTTTAAACGGATAAATAAGATCAGTTAGTTCGAAAAGAGCTAGAGCTTCGGATTTCAAGAGCTCTTGCAGGAAATCAGTCTCACCACAACGTAGGTGGTTCCTTATACGCCAAAATACGCCCTACTTTTCCACCAACTTCGGGAGTATGTTCTTCCTTTCTTAAGAACTGAAAGGAAGTAGATATATCACTCCAATCGCCTCCGCCGAACATAGTCACCGGTGACGCGAATCATCGAATTGGTTCTAGTTCTCTTTGGCCTACCTTCCGAGAAAGCAGCGAAAGGATTGGATAATAAGTAGGCGGCCCTCTTTCGACTAATAAGAGCTTTTTTGTACCTCTATAGCTATAGTAATAGTAAAGGTCCTATCTACGCAGTGCTACGTGAGAACAAGGTAATGATGGTATGAAAGTTGTGGGATCTGTTGAATGATAGCAGCCGGAGGATTATTTGTTAATGGGATCCATGATACTTCTTGTCGATATCCGCTTATTAGCCTAAAATGCCTTATTAAGCCATACTTTCCTCCAACAAGTTCTAGATTAGATCTAGCGACTTTGGTTAAATGAAAGTCTTATTTATGACTTCTATTCTTATTCTTTAGTTAGCATTCATGAGCAAATATCTTACTATACTATAGATTCTTTATACCTACCTTGACTGACCTTGTTGGAGTGTTTAAATGACTTTTTGTTGATCCGCTAAAGCTCAAATTTAAAGGAAATCTTAATCTTAGGTTCTTAGTAGCAATCGGCCCTCTGTTTTAGGGAGCAGCGTATCACGGATCTTGGTACGGTAACTAAATTAGATATGTAAATACTTCGGCTGCCTTGCTTGAGGAATAGTTTCACAAAAATGGAGACGAACCAGAATAACGTCCGATCTTGTTTCTGGATTGAGTGGAAAAGGGATATATGAAGTTCGTTCTGTTCCTCTGTGCATCTCTGTGATGGGTAAATCCCCATGAAAAAGGGGCAACTTTCGTGTAGTTTGTGATTGGATGTAACTGTTAAGATTTTCTCTCGGAGAAATCTTTCTCTTAATAGATCTCTTCTTGTTCCTCAATCTTCGGAGAATGCGGCGTTGTATTATTGTAAGTTCTCTGTTCCGAACATTTCCTGAAAGTAGACGACAAGTTTTAAATCTTAATGCAGGCATATCTCGTTGAATCAGTTTCGCCACATCGCAAAAAACCCCTTATTTACCTTAGAATACAGAAATAGAACTATTTAGCGGAATACACGGAAAATAGATACAAAGTGGAATACCACTCACTAAGGTATCGGATACCAGTAAGCTTTAAGTACTCTTAAAGCGGTTAATACAGAACTAAAGGCAGCTTAAGGAATTCTTGTTAACAATTAATAACAATTCTTGAATTCCTATTAACAATTGTTCACTCTTTAGTGTGTTAGTGTCTAACTAGGTTAACGGATAACTAACAAGTGGAAGGTGGAAAGTATTACTTTCTAGTGTTTCCACTTTTGATCATGTATGTGATACCAATTGGTAGATTGTAATATAGTTGTTTGTTAGATTGTAATATAGTTTATTGTTTATTGTTAGATTGTAATATAGTTGTTTATTGTTAGATTGTAATATAGTTGTTTATTGTTTATTGTTAGATTGTAATATTGTAATTATAGTAATATTGTAATTAATATAGTTTATTGTAATTAATATAGATTATTGTAATTAATATAGATTATTGTTAGATTGTAATATAGTTGTTTGTTAGATATATAGATTGATAGATAGTAATTAATATAGTTTGTGAAAGCTATCTTTTAGTTAACCCAACAATGTTAACCCAATAGTTAGATTATTGTAATTATAGTAATATTGTAATATTGTAATATAGTTTGTGAAAGCTAGCTTTCATGTTAACCAATTGTATTAAATACTTTAAGCTTTCATGTTAACCAATTGTATTAAATACTTTAAGCTTTATTTAAGATCGAGTAGTTAAGAAAGCTTTCAACTACTTTAAGCTTCTTATACTACTCTTTAATTAAGCTTCTTACTGTAAGCTTTAAGCTTACTTCTTATACTACTCTTCTTAAAGCTGAAGCTTATGAAGCTTCTTACTGTAAGCTTTAAGCTTACTTCTTATACTACTCTTCTTAAAGCTGAAGCTTATGAAGTTAGGTACCTAAGTTAGGGAAGTTAAAGCATTAGCTTTCATTAACCATACATATGCTGCTTAATTTGCTAACTTGCTAAAGTAGTTTAATTTGTTTATTAGTTAATTAATTAGGGAAATTAGCTAATTAGTTAATTTGTTAATTAAATTTGTTAATTAGGGAAGTTAAAGCATTAGCTTTCATTAACCATACATATGATATGTTTGCTAACTTGCTAAAGTAGTTTAATTTGTTTATTAGTTAATTAATTAGGGAAATTAGCTAATTAGTTAATTAGTTTATTAGTTAATTAGGGAAATATTTAGCTAATTAGTTAATTAGTTTATTTGTTTATTTGTTAATTAGGGAAGTTAAAGCATTAGCTAATTTCATTAACCATACAACATATGCTTCTTAATTTGCTAACTTGCTAAAGTAGTTTAATTTGTTAGGTAACTATAGTGATAGTGGTACACATCTAAAATCTGCTTAAGTTTTAAGTTAAGAATGTTTTTCACTTTCTTACTTGACTCAATCTTATATATACTATACTCTTTAATTAAGCTTCTTACTGTAAGCTTTAAGATACAGCTCTTATATGAAGTTATTAGGGAATTTAGCTAATTAAATAAATTTGTTTATTAATTAATTAATTAAATTAGTTAATTTATTAATTTGTTTATTAGTTAATTAGGGAAATTAGCAGCTTATTTCATTAACCATACATATGCTGCTTATTTGCTAACTTGCTAAAGTAGTTTAATTAGGGAAACTAATTAAATAAATTTGTTTATTAATTAATTAATTAGGGAATTTAGCTAATTTGTTAATTAGTTAATTTATTAATTTGTTTATTAGTTAATTAGGGAAACTAATTAAATTTATTAATTAGGGAATTTAGCTAATTTGTTAATTAGTTAATTTATTAATTTGTTAATTAATTAGGGAAATTAGCAGCTTATTAAGTTGAAGTTAATTTATTAGTTAATTAGGGAATTTAGCTAATTAAATTAATTTGTTTATTAATTAGGGAAATATTTAGCTAATTAGTTAATTAGTTAATTAAATTTATTAATTAATTAGGGAATTTAGCTAATTTATTAATTAGGGAATTTAGCTAATTAGTTAATTAGTTAATTAAATTTGTTAATTAATTAGGGAAGTTAAAGCATTAGCTTTCATTAACCATACATATGCTTAATTTGCTAACTTGCTAAAGTAGTTTAATTTGTTAGGTAACTATATAAGGACCCACTTTCTTAACTAAAGCTTAATTAAGAGTTTAAGAGTTAAGACTTCTAGAAAGCTTATAGATATATTGATCAATGAAGCTTAATTAAGGAATTAGAAAACCTATTAAACCTAAGTAAGCTAGCTATCATTTGAAAGCTTTCAACTTGATGTAAGGCTTATTAGTATACTCTTAAAGTCTTAAATACTTTAAGCAAAGTATAAGCTTATACTCTAGCTAGAATTAGAGTCTACAATTTTAATTAGTTAAGTAAGAAAGCTTTCAACTTCAAGCTTATATCAGCATTGAAGCTTAATTAAGGATACCAAAAAGTACTAATAACTACTCTCTGAGCAGAGCAATGCTCATATCATTTTGTTGTACTCTTATCGGGATACCCTTAAAGTACCGCTTTCCGAAAGCGGAAAGTGGAATACAGAAATAGAACTCTTTCTGATTCTGAAGCAATAGCATTCTTCCTACGGGACATGGTGGAACAAACAGTACTTTCTTACTTATGCTGTTAACCCTTTCGCTGTATTCCGAGAGTTTCCGCAGTTCAGTAGCCCGCTTAAGAGCTGGGGCCCCTAAGAAGCGGAGTTAAGGGCCTACTAGGCCTAAGAGTGGGATCGATCCATCTGTTCTAGATAGACCTAGAGGCAGACTCTTAATTAACAGATTGAGTCTTACCGTCTGCAAAAGGAGGCAAGGCTAGGTTATGATGCTATGAGCTGACAGAATAATGAGTTCGAGCTGACAATCAAATCATGCTATTAGGCCCCGCTACTTTTTCTGCTTCTGCCAAATACAGCTATTAGCTTGGCTACTTGGCTATCTATGGTTTGTTGCCACTTCGATAGGCTAGGCTCAAGTTCCTGTAGTTGAACTAACTCTTGGACAGAATTGGACTGCTCCTTATGGTCCTTTTGCAAAGTTCTCTCTTCGGAGGCTTTTTCTCTCTCAATGTGTTTTGAGGGAAAACTGCATGTACATAGGCAAGTGAAGTAGTTGGGTCAGGTCAATAAGACAATAAGAGTACGCCCCTTTCTTCAACTTGATGCATCTTTTGAGGTTCGGGGCTATCATACATATCAGAATTGCTAGCCCCTATTTCAGATTCAGAAATAGAACTCTTTATTTCTTCGCCTTCTCATTTCGCTCTAATTAAGATCTTAATTTGGTACTCACTCCGACATTTAGTTAGAGCTTTTCTAGCAGCTGACAAAGAAAGAATGTTCCGACTTTAAGTTAGAGCTTTTCTAGCAGCTGACAAAGAAAGAATGTTCCGACATTCTTTTAATAAGAGGCCTGGCCTCCTACCATTAACTCGAGTAGGTGAGTGAGGTTCGGATGATTGGTCCAACTTGCTACTTCCGAGCTCATCATTTCGCTCTTACTTTAGGAAGTAAGTACTCTCACTCCGACATTTAATAAGAGCACTACTCACTTAAATAACTTACTTACTTAAGGGAGTTAATTAAAGAGCCAAAGGTCGTCTTCATCTTCTGATTCTGACTCTGTTCTAAAGGTAGCCTCAGTAAGGATGTTGGAAAAACTTGCTACACGCTTCCCAGGGAGTCCGCTAGAAAAGCGACTTATCTATAAGTCGTTATTTGGTTTTGGGTTAATGGGGCCGGCCCCTACTAGTAGCCTCAACGTTACGGCTCCAATTGTGTCCCCTTTGGGGCCCCCCTTACTATATCTAGCTTCGTATTAAGCTTTAGCAACACAAATAATCTTATATTACTATCTATATTAATTACTATATCTAGCTTCAGCCTTAGCAACACAAATCTAACTAACTATCTTAATTACTATATTACTATATTAATTACTATATCTAGCTTCGTATTAAGCCTTAGCAACACAAATAATCTTATATTACTATCTTAATTACTATATTACTATCTTAATTACTATACTCTAGCTAAGAGTTAGGGCTAGCTAGCTAGCTAGCTTTAATAAGAGTACTTAATTCTTAATTACTATACTATACTCTAGCTGCTAAGAGTTAGGGCTAGCTCGCTAGCTAGCTAGCTTTAATAAGAGTACTTAATTCTTAATTACTATACTATACTATACTATACTCTAGCTGCTAAGAGTTAGGGCTAGCTCGCTAGCTTTAATAAGAGTACTTAAATCCTGCAGCAACCTTATCTTTTGAAAGATCTTAAGCTTCTTTAAAAGCAGTAGTCATTCATATCTAGCTGCGCTATTTAAAACTTTCTCTATTCATTCTCCTATAGCAGCCGCGAATGAAGAAGCTAGCCTATAGCTAGAATCTGACTCTATTACTAGAATACCTTCACAACCTTCTAACTAAGCGTTATAATATCTAAACCCCTAAATAAACCAATAACTAAATAAACGCTCAATTGATGCTGCAGCTGACTTGCTGCTGATATTGCATCATTCTGTCAAGCTGCATCAATCAGCATGATGTTGTATGTATATTGATGTTTCAGTATACATTCTCAAATAGCTCAAATAGCTCAAATAGCTCAAATAGCTCAATGAGTGATATAGTAGCAAACAAATATAATCCTGTAATTAATCCAGTAATCCTGTAATTAATCCAGTATTCTGGCTCAAATAGCTCAATGAGTGAGATAGTAGCAAACAAATATAAGTATTCCTATAAGTATTACTTCCTGTAATTATTCCTATAAGTATTACTTCCTGTAATCCTATAAGTATTACTTCCAGTAATTAATCCTTTAATTCCTATAATTCCTATAAGTATTACTTCCAGTATTCCTATAAGTATTACTTCCAGTAATCCTATAAGTATTACTTCCTGTAATTATTCCTATAAGTATTCCAGAGAAAACCCTATAAGTATTACTTCCAGTATTCCTATAATTCCTATAAGTATTCCAGTAATCCTTTAAGTATTCCAGTAATTCCTGTAATTATTCCTTTAATTCCTATAATTATTACTTCCAGTATTCTGGCTCAAATAGCTCAAATAGCTCACCTAAGCAAATATAAATCCTATAAGTATTACTTCCAGTAATTAATCCAAAACCCTGTAATTCCTATTATTCCTATAAGTATTACTGTAATTAATCCTTTATTCCAGTAATTAATCGTTTATTCCAGTATTCCTGTAATTCCTATAATTCCTATAAGTATTACTTCCAGTAATTAATCCAAAACCCTGTAATTAATCCTATAATTAATCCAAAACCCTGTAATTCATCCTATAATTCCTATAAGTATTACTTCCAGTAATCCTTTAATTATTCCAGTATTCAACAAGAGAAAACCCTTAGCAAAAGCTTAAACATTAAGCGCTTAATTAGAGTTAGTGAATTAATGCACTAACTCAAATCTAAATGACGCTAAAACCAAAACCTAAGAATTAGCTAAATAGCTAATAGCTAATAAAGACTATAAATTTAGTTAGTTATAGAAATTAGGGAGTTAAAGAGCCAGCATTATTACGTAGTCTAGTATTTTTAATCTGACTCTATTACTTATCTTAATTAAGAGAAAATCAGATCAATAAGCCTATTATAATGTTTATATAAGAGCTAATAAAGGGGCTAGTTCTTTCTAGACCTGATAAGTAGTGGGTCAATAGCCCCTCCTTTCTTCAACTTGATGCATCATCTTTCAGGCTTAAAACCTGTTTGTTCTTTTTGTTGTCCGGGTCAATAAGACAATAAGAGTACGCCCCTTAGCACCATTTGTACCAACCAGAGGAGGGCTCTGCATCGTTCAAAACTCTTTGAAAGATCTATCTCGCCCCTTCTTCAAAACTCTTTGAAAGATCTAGCTCTCCTCTTTGAAAGATCTATCTCGCCCCTTCGGTTCGGAACTCTTTTTCCTTTCTATCTTTAGATTAGAAATGACAAGTCACAATCAATGAATGCTATTCATAGACTCTCTTGATGGCGACTTATGAGGATGGTCCAAAAAGCCAGCCTTTCGCCACTCTATAAGCTCTAGTGATCGTATCGGCACTTACGTTCTTAATTCCGCAATCGTTGGCCAATTTCCTTCCTCATTCACTTATTTGGTTGGGCTGCTATCGTTGGTCCATTTTCTGGGTCCTATCTCCTTTAAGCTCTAGAATTTTCTTTAGGTTCCGTCTAGATCAACAAGGAGATTTAATAGAATAGATATAGATTCGATGTGTAGTTTGTAGAGCCCGAACTCAGCACCTTGTTCTCCGAGCCCTCTCTTAAACGACGAATGTTTTGATTCCCTTTCCGATCAGGAGCAGGAGGGAAGAAACAAATTCTATCAGACTTGTTGATCTCAGTTCACTGTACTCAATAAAAGGTGTGATACTTTTGAAAGCTGTTCGAACCTGAAAGCTTAACTAAAACTTAATAAAGCTAATTATCTCTAGTCTATTGAATAGAGTCTTATCAATTATAAACTCTTAATTTCTTACGATAGTATAAGCTTAAAGTTAGCTTAAGAAGTTAATTAGGGAACTCTATCTTTTTCTACTCTTCATTCAGTTGAATGTTAAGCTTATTTTATGCTTTAAAATATGCTTTCTGATTAACCATCTTAAATTAAGTCTTATTCAGACTGAACCTGAATAAAGCTTAAATAAAGTACTCTAGTTAAAGAAAAGAATAGCTTAAGCGGTTTAATACCAAGACCAACCGCATTCATTTTCAACAGTCTTAACTTCATATTTAAGAGACTGATTCCCTTAAGGGATGAAGGCTAGCTTTGCCACTACATTAAAAAATGTTTTAATTTAAGGTTAGGGAGTAAGTCTGACTCTATTACAGAATAAGAGTCAGTATAGTATAATAGTTCTTACTAGCTCACTCTAATCCTTAGTAGCTAACTAAGTCTTTATTTAAGAGACTCCTTACTATATTCTATATTCTATATTCTATGAAAACATCCCCTTTTTCTTATCATCTACCGCCCTTTCCTCCCGGACGCATGAAGATCGTATATATGACTTCGGTTGCCGGTGCTATTTGAGTACATTATGGCAGGATCAGTCACCCGGGCAGGCACTCAATCAACTTGTTGAATTGTGCTATGCCCCCCCGATCCATATAGAGCTACTGAGCTGCCTGGTGATCCCTAGGTTGCAGTCCGGTCGTTAACTCCTGTTTGACTGCCGCCGTTTCTAGGACCGACGACCAGCACAGGTACCTAGTGCGGTCGCACATTCAACATAGCGTTCGGACTCATGTGCCTTCCAGAACCAGGGGAAAAACTTGGTCTTCAAGCGATTAGCCTTGCGGCGGCAAAAAGGATTAGACGTCCCATGCTACGGTTCCCTGTGCATGTTTAGGTTAGGGAGCTTCGCATCCCAAATGCCCTCCTAGGCGCGCAACACTAAGTAATCCAAGCCAACCCACATTACTGACTAACGGTGGATAATCATATTTCTTAGAGGTACTAAATACAACTCCATGAATGAGCAAAATGAAGGTTGCATTAATAAGAAAGATCTCTGGGGAAACCGCTAAAAAAAGATTGAACATGTTGTGGCCGAACGAATTCTGCTTTCATTTCGAAATATGGCTTGCAATAGTGGTTTTTTTGAATACCCGGAAGAATGCACCATTTTGCGTTACGTTATAGGTTGGGCCTTATCCTTTAGTAGTTGATCGAAAAAGTCTTTGATCTTGTCGATGTAGGCTTCCCAATTAGGGAAAATACCATGTTCACCAGCCAATCCAAGAGAGCATCCTAGTAGTGGGCCTGGTTTTGGAGCAAACGTCTGTCTCATTATTCTATTTTTGTTCTTTTCTTCATTGGTCCATAGATTCTATCTAATGGTATAGGTAATGCCAAGTTTAGCCCTTGGTTCTGGTGGGACTCAATCTAGATCTAGTAAAATGCATTTAATTAAATATTGTAGTCATTTCATAATATTCTATTTCGGTACATCATGTATCAACTTGAAAAGTGCAAAGAAAAGTTAGGACTGAGTGTCATGTTGAGTGTGAACTGTTATGTTCACTCGAATTACGCTTGATGAAGGTGATGTAATAGCTGCCACACAAATCGCAATCCTTGTCCTTGTTTCCCGAAACCGAAGGAAGAGAACTGAGTAGTGAGGCTAGCCGGAGTAGAGGAATCCTTTGTATAGAATACATTCTACAGAATCGGTTGAGCGTAACGAGTCCAATCCGACCGAGTATTGACTCGCCTGTGTATCAAGCAGTTAAGATTAAGTAAGATCTTGTTCATAATACGAGCCTATCGTAACAGAAGGCTGCTACCGCTGGTACTACATGTTTTACTGATCTGCTACAGTCCCTATAGCATACATAGATTTTGGTAGCCCCCACAGTGATAACATTCACAGTAGCCGTAGTAAGGCATCGGCGAACACTACAGTAACACTATGTTATGTACATCTGAGAGCTAAAACCCTTGATTAAGAGGTTGGTGGGCCTTATGTGCAACCCCACCCAGTTAAAGAAAAAGAAGAGTGGAATCCTCAACAAAGATAACTTGACGCTCCTCATATGACAGTCCAACTAGCTGCTAGACTTCTAACTAAGCGTTATAATATCTAAACCCCCTAAATAAACCAATAACTAAACCCCTAAATAAACCAATAACTAAATAAACGCTCAATTGATGCTGCAGCTGACTTGCTGCTGATATTGCATCATTCTGTCAAGCTGCATCAATCAGCATGTTGTATGTATATTGATGTTTCAGTATACATTCTCAAAATAATAGCTCAAATAGCTCAAATAGCTCAAAATAATAGTAGCAAATATAAATCCTATAAGTATTACTGTAATCCTATAAGTATTACTGTAATCCTATAAGTATTACTGTAATCCTATAAGTATTACTTCCAGTATTCTGGCTCAAAATAATAGTAGCAAATATAAATCCTATAAGTATTACTTCCAGTAATTAATCCAAAACCCTGTAATCCTATAATTATTATTCCAGTATTCCTGTAATCCTTCCAGTATTCCAGTAATCCAGAGAAAACCCTGTAATCCAGAGAAAACCCTTAACTACTTATTACCTTTCTTTTAGTTAGAACACAGAAAAGTTAGCAACACTTAGCAACACTTAGCTACTTAGCTACAATAATTCATTAACTTAGGTTAGCTAGCAACTATGAAATTGAACTAACTGTACTTAACTGTTTTAATTTAATAAATTAAATAAATCATGTTTAAGTAAGCTAGCTAGCTAGCTCGTTATAGATAGTATATAGGCTAGCTATATATAATTTATATAGGCTATTAGTATATAATTTATATAGGCTATTAGTATTAAATTTAGATAGTAAGTTAGGCTAGCTATATTTAGGCTAGCTCGTTATAGATAGTATATAGGCTAGCTATATATAATTTAGTATATTAGTAAGATATTAGGCTATTAGTATATAATTTATATATTAGGCTATTAGTATTAAATTTATATAGGCTATTAGTATTAAATTTATATATTAGGCTATTAGTATATAATTTATATAGGCTATTAGTATATAATTTATATATTAGGCTAGCTATATATAATTTAGTAAGATATTAGGCTATTAGTATTAAATAAATATAGTAAGATATTAGGCTATTAGTATTAAATTTAGTTAGATAGTATTAAATATAGTTAGCCTAGCTCATTCAGCCTTAATTAAATTAAGTTCACGAAATAGGCTATTAGTATTAAATTTAGTTCACGAAATAGGCTATTAGTATTAAATTCACGAAATAGGCTATTAGTATTAAATTTAGTTAGATAGTATTAAATATAGTTCCTAAAATTCGAATCGAAACCTTAATTAAAGAAATAGGCTGCTATATTATCAGCTAGCTATATAGTTAAAGTATTAAAGTATTAAAGTATTAAAGTATTAAATTTAGTATATAGGCTATAGTTAAGCATTCAGCAGCCTTAATTATATTTAGGCCTAACGTTAAAGAAATAGGCTGCTATATTATCAGCTAGCTATATAGTTAAAGTATTAAATTTATATAGGCTATAGTTAAGCATTCAGCAGCCTTAATTATATTTAGGCCTAACGTTAATTAAAGAAATAGGCTACTATATAGTTAAATTAAAGTATTAAATTTAGTATATAGGCTATAGTTAAGCATTCAGCAGCCTTAATTATATTTAGGCCTAACGTTAAAGAAATAGGCTGCTATATTATCAGCTAGCTATATAGTAGTTAAAGAAATAGGCGATATATAGGCCTAAATTAAATATAGTTCACGAAATATAGCTTCATTATAGATATAAGGCCTTATAGCTTCATTATAGATATAAGGTTTATTAGCTTATTTATAGAAAGCTCAATTAACTCTAACTCTTAATTAAGTAATAGTGTACTAAAACTTAGAGTTAGTGAATTAATGCACTAACTCAAATCTAAATGACGCTAAAACCTAAACCAAAGAATTAGCTAATTAGCTAAGAATTAGAATAAGAATTAGCTAAGAATTAGATAACTAGCTATAGACTAAATTTATAGACTATAACTTATTAGGTTTTAGAAGTTATAGAAATTAGGGAGTTAAAGAGCCAGCATTATTACGTAGTCTAGTATTTTTAATCTGACTCTATTACTTAATTATTAATTAAGAGAAAATCAGATCAATAAGCCTATTATAATGTTTATATAAGAGCTAATAAAGGGGGCCCCTCTTCTTCCTGCGGTGCAGCATGTACAGATTCAGGTTGGAGGTTCAATAGCCCCTTCGGTTCGGAACTCTTTAATTTGGTTTAAACTAAACTCGATTTAATTAAGGATCGAAATGAAGCTTCCGCAGAAAATGCCTAGGTACCTACCCTGCGGAAGGCGGAAAGGAGCTGATGTACGCAACAGCTCTATCAGCCTTTTGTTTGCAACACAATTCTTAAGCAACACTTAAAAAGCTAAGGTTGGGGCTATATTTAGTAAGGCTATATATAGCTACATTAATGCCAACGGAGCGGAGTTAACGCGGATTGGTTTTAAGACTCACTTATCTTATAATCTAACATTAACGCCCTTTATAAAATCAAATTGATTTATAACCTTTATAATATTTATTTATAACCTTTTTCCCTAATTAGTTAGCTTTAGCTTTTGCTAAAGGAGCAAAGAGTCTCATAAAACCCCTCTTTTTTCTTCATCAATTCAACCAACTTTCAAAGATCTTTTTCAATTGTCTGTCAGCTTTAAGAGAATGCTTCTAATAAGAGTAAGGTACGCCCCTCATTGGCATCCTGCTCTCGGAAATCGGAAATCGGAAATATGTATGTATGTAGTGTAGCCGTTATGTTTATCACTTACACCAAAAGCACACATTCTAACTAATTTATTTTTTAAAGCTTCGTTATCACTCCTATAAATCACTACTTGTTGCTTCCGCATTAACACATTCTAACTAATTTATTTAAAGCTTCGTTATCACTCCGGGCTTACTCTCGCCTCTTGCTGCGGAAAGGAAGCTTCTTCGGTGCATGATGTACAAGAAATACCGAACACCTTAGCCAGCTGACAAGTCGAACCATTTGAAGTCTTGATGAATGTTGAAATGGACTGTTTGTAGTTCAGTAGTTCTAAGAATGGGGCCCCTTTCTTGCTTCCTTTTTTCGCTATTCAGCTTCTTTAAATGAGAAGATGTGGGGCCCCCCTCCTTTCTTCAATCAACTTGAAATCTTTCGCTATTCAGCTTCAGCGCGGGAGGCTATCAGAATTGCTAGCCCCTATGATGTTCAAATATGCATCTTTCATTTGAACTTCAGATGAAAGTAGACGACTACTTTCTCCCGTTGGTCGAACCATTTGAAGTCTTGATGAATGTTGAAATGGACTGGTTGTAGTTCAGTAGTTCAATGAATCCTAATACTGGCTAACTAATAAGGTTTTAGTTAATTAATGGGGCCCCTATGATGTTCAAATATGCATCTTTCATTTGAACTTCAGCTACTTACCTTGTTCTTCTATAGCGAAGTCTCCTAAACCTTTGTATGCTTCTCATGAGGTAGTTTCGGAGTCAGCTGTTTTCGTTAGGTTAGCCAATATTCAAGTCAAGAAAGCTGTCTAAAGGTACTTTCTAAGCTGTATGGGTTCTTCACTTCGGGAATTATTCACCCTACCTAAGCCCATAGACAGAGAAGACTTTCTCCTCTATTATCCGTCGGAATTAGTGGCCTTATACGGGTACCATCTGCTCTTGATTCTCTTTTATTAGGGGATCTTGTACGTACTAGCCTCCCTAATAGTAGCTTCCTGAATCACTTAACTAAATTACTAGCTGACTCCATCTTCCTTCACGGCCTGCGGGATCTATAGTCATCAGCCGTCTTCTAGTTTTGACTCCATACATAATCGCTATTTCATTTCTTTAAGTACTCTTTAGCTGAACCGCTTCTTATTGTTTTGTTAACTCAAAGTACTAACTATACTCTTAAATAAAGGTATCTATCGGCTTAGTGGTACACCCGCTTATTAGTGGACTTATTACTGAAAGCTTATTTTACTGAAAGCTTATTGTTGGTCTTTCATCAGATTCAGATGAATGACAAGTTCTTAGTTAGCCGTCCTATGATGTTATCCAAGGGTTCTTGTTCCTCAACAGTTTCCCGAAAGTTCCCGTACTTTACTTAACTTATGTTATTTATGGTTTAGTTTACTTCTTCGTACTACATACAGAGTCGAAAACCGGGCCTGGTTGGGAGAAAGAAGGCTCTTATTAAGAGAGTCAGACTGACGACTGGTTAACTCCCTAGGGAAGTAAAGAGTTTAGACTAACTTCTTTATTTTCTAGCAGCTAGAAAGATAAGACTAGTCTAATCTTACTTATTAGCCTTAATAACTAAAACTTGTTGAAGCGTAGCGTTATTTATATAGTTTTTTAGTTAGGTTGAAGAAAGAGGGTCAATAAATAAGGGAATTTATTTTATAGGCTAGCTATTCCCTTACCTATTCCCTAGGGAAGTAAAGAGTTTAGATTAGACTATCTAGAATAAGATAAGACTAGTCTAATCTTACTTATTAGCCTTAATAACTTTTAAAACTTGTTGAAGCGTAGCGTTATTTATATAGTTTTGGATAAGGGGGGCCCCATTCTTAGAACTACAGAACTACAGAACTGGTTTGAGAAGAGCTTCTGGGATTCTAGAGCTTTTCCAAGAGCTCCAGATAGGAAGTCGATGCTATGAGCAGTACAGCTGGTTTATGATGCTATGAGCTGATAAAGAGAAAGCTTCTCGAGAAAGATTTCTCTTTGAGTGGTAAAGAACAAGGGTTGTTAGGTTATTAAGAGAAAGATTTCTCTTTGAGTGGTAAAGAGGAACAAGGGTTGTTAGGTTATCAGGAAGCTGCAGTTGTGAGCTCCATTATGCCGTTCTGGGTTCGCTTTGCCGAGTTGCTCTCAGACTGATCTGATTTCGATCTCGGCTTAATATCCATGAATGGAGCTCATGAATGTTGCGCACTATGAGAGATGCTACTTATGTTCGGAGGGTGCATTAATAAGTTACCACGTCAATGAGTTACCGTTGGGTCAATAAGACAATAAGAGTACGCCCCTTCCTTTTTTCGAAGAAGACAAACAACATGATGGTGGATGCTACCCGCAGCTAGAGCTATCAGAATTGCTACCCTGAAGTAGCCCTCCTACTACTACCTTTTTGCTTCATTTCTCTTTGTTTCAGGTCAATAAGACAATAAGAGTACGCCCCTAGCTCATATTGCAGTACAACACAAATCTACTAACTTTCAGCAAACTTCTTAAAGAGCTTATTACTACGATGCTCCTAAAAGCTCATTTTCCTTTCAGCAGGGGAAAGCAAGCGCAGCAAAAGGTCAAAAGTCGAAGAACGAAGTTCAGAATCAAGGGTTCTTCGTAGAACTACTTTGAAGGCCCCATTTAATTAAACATCTTTTTTGTTCGTAACGAATAGGGAGAGATAGAATCTCCATTCTATCATAAGTTCAGTTCCTTTCCTTCCGGATCATGCTGCATGGAGACAAGTCTAAGTTTGGTCTTTGAGTTCTAGTCTTTATGAGTTCATGAAGATAGTGGATGGAGTTCAAATCCAATATCAATATTTGTTTTGTGAGGTTCCCTTTCCTTCCGGATCATTGTTTCAGTAGTTCTTGTTCTTATATGATCGAAAGACAAAAACTGCTAGTGCTTAGTTCAAATTCTATCGTATGAAAGTGGACTCCCGTTGTTCTAAACTAGACTAGAATCAGATTCTTTTTCTTTGTTAGAGTTTTGGTTCTTAAACTTAAAATGTTAATATGCTTAAGGCTTAATATGTATGAATGAGTTCTGCTATTTCTTATGATGGTCTTATAAGGGACCCACCCCTTTCCTTTTCACTTCCTGTTTGAGTTCTTATTCCCCACTACTTGTTGAGTTCCCACTGATGAGTGCGAAGACAAGGAAAAAAGGGTGTTAGTGTTAACACACTGAAATTTCTAGTTGAAGAGTCTACCGCTCATCCGGAAATGCTTACTTAAGGGGTCATGTAGCTATTTCTATGAGTTGCGTTCTAAAAGTTAATAAGTAAGAAGGGTTCTAACTAAGCGTCAGTTCACATCTTAAAACAGATGCAGGGGAACGGTTACAACTTCATGTATTGATACGACTTCGGGATGTCTATAGAAGCAAAAAGAAGCATACATAGTAGGGGCTAGAACTCTAATAGCTCTAATAGCTCTAATAGAATTAGAAGCGGGTACAAAAGCGCTTAATTAAGGCTTAGTTAGAGAAGGGGCCCAAAAGTCCCCTACTTATAGCTTATAGAATGCCTAACACCTTATGATTATGATACGCCTTATTACTACGAGTTCATTAGGAAGTTGGGTCAATAGCCCCTATTTCTTCGTATTGGGGAACAGCCCCACACAACCTTCTAACTAAGCGTTATAATATCTAAACCCCTAAACCAATAACTAAATAAACGCTCAATTGATGCTGCAGCTGACTTGCTGCTGATATTGCATCATTCTGTCAAGCTGCATCAATCAGCATGATGTTGTATGTATATTGATGTTTCAGTATACATTCTCAAAATAATAGCTCAAATAGCTCAAATAGCTCAAATAGCTCAATGATATAGTAGCAAACAAATATAATCCTGTAATCCAGTAATCCTGTAATTAATCCAGTATTCCTATAAGTATTCTTCCATCTAACCAGAACCCTTTTAGAACGCAACAATTTAGTTAGCAACACAAATCTAACTTACTTACTATCTATATTACTATATCTAGCTTCGTATTAAGCCTTAGCAACACAAATAATCTTATATTACTATCTTAATTACTATATTACTATCTTAATTACTATACTCTAGCTAAGAGTTAGGGCTAGCTAGCTAGCTAGCTTTAATAAGAGTACTTAATTCTTAATTACTATACTATACTCTAGCTAAGAGTTAGGGCTAGCTCGCTAGCTAGCTAGCTTTAATAAGAGTACCTACCCTTCTTCGGTTCAACAAAACTCTTTGAAAGAAGATCGAGAAGCTTCCGAATCCGACTACTAGTAGACTAGTTGGAAGAATGTTTTCTCCTTCAGCGCATCATTCATTCAGCAAGAATAATGAAGAATATTGGCTAACTGACCTTCGGATCCAAACTTTACTTTGTTCTTTCTAAGTCTTGCGAACGCAACTGTTGCAAAAACCGGGATTTTAGTAGGCGGCATCCCCTCTTAGTTTTGAGTAGGTGGAACCATTCTGTTTTGGTTTTTCTCCACATTCTTACCGGGTGATCCAGGAATTTGCCTATGTTTTCAACTGATATTTCGATATAGAAAGATCTCCTTATTTCTTCACCGCGGATTCTCGCGTCATTTTCTTGTTCTTGAAAAGATATTAGATCACCGTGGGAAACTTTCAAATGAGTAATGCTTACCATTCCATTATTCACACAAACCCTTCGATGACTTATCGGCTGCCTTGCTTGAGGAATAGTTTCACAAAAATGGAGACGAACCAGAATAACGTCCGATCTTGTTTCTGGATTGAGTGGAAAAGGGATATATGAAGTTCGTTCTGTTCCTCTGTGCATCTCTGTGATGGGTAAATCCCCATGAAAAAGGGGCAACTTTCGTGTAGTTTGTGATTGGATGTAACTGTTAAGATTTTCTCTCGGAGAAATCTTTCTCTTAATAGATCTCTTCTTGTTCCTCAATCTTCGGAGAATGCGGCGTTGTATTATTGTAAGTTCTCTGTTCCGAACATTTCCTGAAAGTAGACGACAAGTTTTAAATCTTAATGCAGGCATATCTCGTTGAATCAGTTTCGCCACATCGCAAAAAACCCCTTATTTACCTTAGAATACAGAAATAGAACTATTTAGCGGAATACACGGAAAATAGATACAAAGTGGAATACCACTCACTAAGGTATCGGATACCAGTAAGCTTTAAGTACTCTTAAAGCGGTTAATACAGAACTAAAGGCAGCTTAAGGAATTCTTGTTAACAATTAATAACAATTCTTGAATTCCTATTAACAATTGTTCACTCTTTAGTGTGTTAGTGTCTAACTAGGTTAACGGATAACTAACAAGTGGAAGGTGGAAAGTATTACTTTCTAGTGTTTCCACTTTTGATCATGTATGTGATACCAATTGGTAGATTGTAATATAGTTGTTTGTTAGATTGTAATATAGTTTATTGTTTATTGTTAGATTGTAATATAGTTGTTTATTGTTAGATTGTAATATAGTTGTTTATTGTTTATTGTTAGATTGTAATATTGTAATTATAGTAATATTGTAATTAATATAGTTTATTGTAATTAATATAGATTATTGTAATTAATATAGATTATTGTTAGATTGTAATATAGTTGTTTGTTAGATATATAGATTGATAGATAGTAATTAATATAGTTTGTGAAAGCTATCTTTTAGTTAACCCAACAATGTTAACCCAATAGTTAGATTATTGTAATTATAGTAATATTGTAATATTGTAATATAGTTTGTGAAAGCTAGCTTTCATGTTAACCAATTGTATTAAATACTTTAAGCTTTCATGTTAACCAATTGTATTAAATACTTTAAGCTTTATTTAAGATCGAGTAGTTAAGAAAGCTTTCAACTACTTTAAGCTTCTTATACTACTCTTTAATTAAGCTTCTTACTGTAAGCTTTAAGCTTACTTCTTATACTACTCTTCTTAAAGCTGAAGCTTATGAAGCTTCTTACTGTAAGCTTTAAGCTTACTTCTTATACTACTCTTCTTAAAGCTGAAGCTTATGAAGTTAGGTACCTAAGTTAGGGAAGTTAAAGCATTAGCTTTCATTAACCATACATATGCTGCTTAATTTGCTAACTTGCTAAAGTAGTTTAATTTGTTTATTAGTTAATTAATTAGGGAAATTAGCTAATTAGTTAATTTGTTAATTAAATTTGTTAATTAGGGAAGTTAAAGCATTAGCTTTCATTAACCATACATATGATATGTTTGCTAACTTGCTAAAGTAGTTTAATTTGTTTATTAGTTAATTAATTAGGGAAATTAGCTAATTAGTTAATTAGTTTATTAGTTAATTAGGGAAATATTTAGCTAATTAGTTAATTAGTTTATTTGTTTATTTGTTAATTAGGGAAGTTAAAGCATTAGCTAATTTCATTAACCATACAACATATGCTTCTTAATTTGCTAACTTGCTAAAGTAGTTTAATTTGTTAGGTAACTATAGTGATAGTGGTACACATCTAAAATCTGCTTAAGTTTTAAGTTAAGAATGTTTTTCACTTTCTTACTTGACTCAATCTTATATATACTATACTCTTTAATTAAGCTTCTTACTGTAAGCTTTAAGATACAGCTCTTATATGAAGTTATTAGGGAATTTAGCTAATTAAATAAATTTGTTTATTAATTAATTAATTAAATTAGTTAATTTATTAATTTGTTTATTAGTTAATTAGGGAAATTAGCAGCTTATTTCATTAACCATACATATGCTGCTTATTTGCTAACTTGCTAAAGTAGTTTAATTAGGGAAACTAATTAAATAAATTTGTTTATTAATTAATTAATTAGGGAATTTAGCTAATTTGTTAATTAGTTAATTTATTAATTTGTTTATTAGTTAATTAGGGAAACTAATTAAATTTATTAATTAGGGAATTTAGCTAATTTGTTAATTAGTTAATTTATTAATTTGTTAATTAATTAGGGAAATTAGCAGCTTATTAAGTTGAAGTTAATTTATTAGTTAATTAGGGAATTTAGCTAATTAAATTAATTTGTTTATTAATTAGGGAAATATTTAGCTAATTAGTTAATTAGTTAATTAAATTTATTAATTAATTAGGGAATTTAGCTAATTTATTAATTAGGGAATTTAGCTAATTAGTTAATTAGTTAATTAAATTTGTTAATTAATTAGGGAAGTTAAAGCATTAGCTTTCATTAACCATACATATGCTTAATTTGCTAACTTGCTAAAGTAGTTTAATTTGTTAGGTAACTATATAAGGACCCACTTTCTTAACTAAAGCTTAATTAAGAGTTTAAGAGTTAAGACTTCTAGAAAGCTTATAGATATATTGATCAATGAAGCTTAATTAAGGAATTAGAAAACCTATTAAACCTAAGTAAGCTAGCTATCATTTGAAAGCTTTCAACTTGATGTAAGGCTTATTAGTATACTCTTAAAGTCTTAAATACTTTAAGCAAAGTATAAGCTTATACTCTAGCTAGAATTAGAGTCTACAATTTTAATTAGTTAAGTAAGAAAGCTTTCAACTTCAAGCTTATATCAGCATTGAAGCTTAATTAAGGATACCAAAAAGTACTAATAACTACTCTCTGAGCAGAGCAATGCTCATATCATTTTGTTGTACTCTTATCGGGATACCCTTAAAGTACCGCTTTCCGAAAGCGGAAAGTGGAATACAGAAATAGAACTCTTTCTGATTCTGAAGCAATAGCATTCTTCCTACGGGACATGGTGGAACAAACAGTACTTTCTTACTTATGCTGTTAACCCTTTCGCTGTATTCCGAGAGTTTCCGCAGTTCAGTAGCCCGCTTAAGAGCTGGGGCCCCTAAGAAGCGGAGTTAAGGGCCTACTAGGCCTAAGAGTGGGATCGATCCATCTGTTCTAGATAGACCTAGAGGCAGACTCTTAATTAACAGATTGAGTCTTACCGTCTGCAAAAGGAGGCAAGGCTAGGTTATGATGCTATGAGCTGACAGAATAATGAGTTCGAGCTGACAATCAAATCATGCTATTAGGCCCCGCTACTTTTTCTGCTTCTGCCAAATACAGCTATTAGCTTGGCTACTTGGCTATCTATGGTTTGTTGCCACTTCGATAGGCTAGGCTCAAGTTCCTGTAGTTGAACTAACTCTTGGACAGAATTGGACTGCTCCTTATGGTCCTTTTGCAAAGTTCTCTCTTCGGAGGCTTTTTCTCTCTCAATGTGTTTTGAGGGAAAACTGCATGTACATAGGCAAGTGAAGTAGTTGGGTCAGGTCAATAAGACAATAAGAGTACGCCCCTTTCTTCAACTTGATGCATCTTTTGAGGTTCGGGGCTATCATACATATCAGAATTGCTAGCCCCTATTTCAGATTCAGAAATAGAACTCTTTATTTCTTCGCCTTCTCATTTCGCTCTAATTAAGATCTTAATTTGGTACTCACTCCGACATTTAGTTAGAGCTTTTCTAGCAGCTGACAAAGAAAGAATGTTCCGACTTTAAGTTAGAGCTTTTCTAGCAGCTGACAAAGAAAGAATGTTCCGACATTCTTTTAATAAGAGGCCTGGCCTCCTACCATTAACTCGAGTAGGTGAGTGAGGTTCGGATGATTGGTCCAACTTGCTACTTCCGAGCTCATCATTTCGCTCTTACTTTAGGAAGTAAGTACTCTCACTCCGACATTTAATAAGAGCACTACTCACTTAAATAACTTACTTACTTAAGGGAGTTAATTAAAGAGCCAAAGGTCGTCTTCATCTTCTGATTCTGACTCTGTTCTAAAGGTAGCCTCAGTAAGGATGTTGGAAAAACTTGCTACACGCTTCCCAGGGAGTCCGCTAGAAAAGCGACTTATCTATAAGTCGTTATTTGGTTTTGGGTTAATGGGGCCGGCCCCTACTAGTAGCCTCAACGTTACGGCTCCAATTGTGTCCCCTTTGGGGCCCCCCTTACTATATCTAGCTTCGTATTAAGCTTTAGCAACACAAATAATCTTATATTACTATCTATATTAATTACTATATCTAGCTTCAGCCTTAGCAACACAAATCTAACTAACTATCTTAATTACTATATTACTATATTAATTACTATATCTAGCTTCGTATTAAGCCTTAGCAACACAAATAATCTTATATTACTATCTTAATTACTATATTACTATCTTAATTACTATACTCTAGCTAAGAGTTAGGGCTAGCTAGCTAGCTAGCTTTAATAAGAGTACTTAATTCTTAATTACTATACTATACTCTAGCTGCTAAGAGTTAGGGCTAGCTCGCTAGCTAGCTAGCTTTAATAAGAGTACTTAATTCTTAATTACTATACTATACTATACTATACTCTAGCTGCTAAGAGTTAGGGCTAGCTCGCTAGCTTTAATAAGAGTACTTAAATCCTGCAGCAACCTTATCTTTTGAAAGATCTTAAGCTTCTTTAAAAGCAGTAGTCATTCATATCTAGCTGCGCTATTTAAAACTTTCTCTATTCATTCTCCTATAGCAGCCGCGAATGAAGAAGCTAGCCTATAGCTAGAATCTGACTCTATTACTAGAATACCTTCACAACCTTCTAACTAAGCGTTATAATATCTAAACCCCTAAATAAACCAATAACTAAATAAACGCTCAATTGATGCTGCAGCTGACTTGCTGCTGATATTGCATCATTCTGTCAAGCTGCATCAATCAGCATGATGTTGTATGTATATTGATGTTTCAGTATACATTCTCAAATAGCTCAAATAGCTCAAATAGCTCAAATAGCTCAATGAGTGATATAGTAGCAAACAAATATAATCCTGTAATTAATCCAGTAATCCTGTAATTAATCCAGTATTCTGGCTCAAATAGCTCAATGAGTGAGATAGTAGCAAACAAATATAAGTATTCCTATAAGTATTACTTCCTGTAATTATTCCTATAAGTATTACTTCCTGTAATCCTATAAGTATTACTTCCAGTAATTAATCCTTTAATTCCTATAATTCCTATAAGTATTACTTCCAGTATTCCTATAAGTATTACTTCCAGTAATCCTATAAGTATTACTTCCTGTAATTATTCCTATAAGTATTCCAGAGAAAACCCTATAAGTATTACTTCCAGTATTCCTATAATTCCTATAAGTATTCCAGTAATCCTTTAAGTATTCCAGTAATTCCTGTAATTATTCCTTTAATTCCTATAATTATTACTTCCAGTATTCTGGCTCAAATAGCTCAAATAGCTCACCTAAGCAAATATAAATCCTATAAGTATTACTTCCAGTAATTAATCCAAAACCCTGTAATTCCTATTATTCCTATAAGTATTACTGTAATTAATCCTTTATTCCAGTAATTAATCGTTTATTCCAGTATTCCTGTAATTCCTATAATTCCTATAAGTATTACTTCCAGTAATTAATCCAAAACCCTGTAATTAATCCTATAATTAATCCAAAACCCTGTAATTCATCCTATAATTCCTATAAGTATTACTTCCAGTAATCCTTTAATTATTCCAGTATTCAACAAGAGAAAACCCTTAGCAAAAGCTTAAACATTAAGCGCTTAATTAGAGTTAGTGAATTAATGCACTAACTCAAATCTAAATGACGCTAAAACCAAAACCTAAGAATTAGCTAAATAGCTAATAGCTAATAAAGACTATAAATTTAGTTAGTTATAGAAATTAGGGAGTTAAAGAGCCAGCATTATTACGTAGTCTAGTATTTTTAATCTGACTCTATTACTTATCTTAATTAAGAGAAAATCAGATCAATAAGCCTATTATAATGTTTATATAAGAGCTAATAAAGGGGCTAGTTCTTTCTAGACCTGATAAGTAGTGGGTCAATAGCCCCTCCTTTCTTCAACTTGATGCATCATCTTTCAGGCTTAAAACCTGTTTGTTCTTTTTGTTGTCCGGGTCAATAAGACAATAAGAGTACGCCCCTTAGCACCATTTGTACCAACCAGAGGAGGGCTCTGCATCGTTCAAAACTCTTTGAAAGATCTATCTCGCCCCTTCTTCAAAACTCTTTGAAAGATCTAGCTCTCCTCTTTGAAAGATCTATCTCGCCCCTTCGGTTCGGAACTCTTTTTCCTTTCTATCTTTAGATTAGAAATGACAAGTCACAATCAATGAATGCTATTCATAGACTCTCTTGATGGCGACTTATGAGGATGGTCCAAAAAGCCAGCCTTTCGCCACTCTATAAGCTCTAGTGATCGTATCGGCACTTACGTTCTTAATTCCGCAATCGTTGGCCAATTTCCTTCCTCATTCACTTATTTGGTTGGGCTGCTATCGTTGGTCCATTTTCTGGGTCCTATCTCCTTTAAGCTCTAGAATTTTCTTTAGGTTCCGTCTAGATCAACAAGGAGATTTAATAGAATAGATATAGATTCGATGTGTAGTTTGTAGAGCCCGAACTCAGCACCTTGTTCTCCGAGCCCTCTCTTAAACGACGAATGTTTTGATTCCCTTTCCGATCAGGAGCAGGAGGAAGAAACAAATTCTATCAGACTTGTTGATCTCAGTTCACTGTACTCAATAAAAGGTGTGATACTTTTGAAAGCTGTTCGAACCTGAAAGCTTAACTAAAACTTAATAAAGCTAATTATCTCTAGTCTATTGAATAGAGTCTTATCAATTATAAACTCTTAATTTCTTACGATAGTATAAGCTTAAAGTTAGCTTAAGAAGTTAATTAGGGAACTCTATCTTTTTCTACTCTTCATTCAGTTGAATGTTAAGCTTATTTTATGCTTTAAAATATGCTTTCTGATTAACCATCTTAAATTAAGTCTTATTCAGACTGAACCTGAATAAAGCTTAAATAAAGTACTCTAGTTAAAGAAAAGAATAGCTTAAGCGGTTTAATACCAAGACCAACCGCATTCATTTTCAACTTCTTCAACGAGAATAGAGAATGAGTGAGAAAGGGTATCTATCACTCATATAATAGGCTAGGCATTTTATTTAACCAAGTTTATGTAGTACGGTTCTGTCGAGACTCGGAGAAAGTTCAGTCAGAACGGTTTGGTTTAATACTTGTTAGTATTAGTGATACCGCTTTTTCCTCTTCCTCTGGGCTGGGAAAGTTGCTGGTTCTGGGACATCTACAATCTTTTGGCAAGATTCCGTGATTCACCTTCACGAGGCCTACGTGCCCTTGTACGCAGCGGTATAATACGGAGCATAATTGCAAAGGGTATATTATATAAAGGTTTGAAAGAAACTTCTCTAGTAGACTAGTACCCTACCCTATTCTCGAACCCTCAAGAGCTTCTTAACCCTGCCCGCATTAACTCTTTTTGAAGGGAGCTGCCAACAGTCTTTCTTCCTTCGGAATTATACTGAACGGGTCGATCCATCCTCCCGTTGGATTAGCTTAGCAACTTCTCCTAAGGTCTCCTCACTAAGAGCTAGCTCCCCAAGCAAGACAGAAAGAACCAACCCTGTTGTGGAAAGCGGGGCTTTTTGTCACAATAAGACGACCTGGACGATTATCCCACCGATTGTCGGTAGCTTACGAGTTTACGTCCATCCCTGGCCAGATGATAATACAGTTTCCTTTTCTTGTAGCCGTTACCCGAATTCGCGCAAGTGTGTCCACACCCCGACTTGACCTTGAGAATCCAATATGACATCATGACTCGCGAACAGAACAACCCCTACACCTAGGAGCACCCCTTCCTGCATATCCATACAAGACCCGAGTAGGAAAGCAGGTCGAGCCACTACCCTTTTCCCAAAAGAAATAAGAGATGTGTCATCTTAGTTGAATGCGGGTTCGACCAGAAATGCTATGCTTACACACAAGACTACCCCTCTTCCCGAAAGCTTCGCGGGGACTACGACCGCCCGTAGGGGGTTTACTGCACAAGGCCCCTGCAGAGGAAATTCTCCCAGCGAATAGAAGATGCTCAGCTCCGCACAACATAGGGATTAGCACGCTTTCGAAAAAAACATAGAATAGTAAAAGATCCAGCATGCAGAACACGGCGATCATTAGAAATTCACAAATTAGAAATGCTATAATATACTCTTTCCCATAACTTCTCATACCAGACCAACCCACTAAAATGCAAATAGGGATCAGAAATGTGGTCAATATCACGAAGAATAAAGAGATACCATCTATACCCAAATAAAAATGGATGTTTTCATAAGGAAGCCATCGAAGGCTTTCCACAAATTGAAATTTGGCCGTAGAAGGATCAAATTGTATCCAAAGAACAAGGGAATACAAAAAAGTAATAAGAGAGGCACACAGACCAATCAATCGTATCAGTCGTATTCTTGAATTTGGAATGAAGAAAAGAAGAATGCTTCCTAGCACGGGACACAGAATAAGACCACTTAGATCAAAATTGCATTCACAGAAATGTTCTAACATAGAGTAGATAACTCAGATAATTAGTTGACAACAGTAAAAGGAGGGAGCCTAATTCCAACAAAACAATAGGGGTCTTCTAAGCTTCAGTAGCTGAACACCGTTTAAAAAAGATGATTAAGTAGTGTTGTCAGAACATTAACATAGAGCATTAACTTCTATATAATACTCATAGAGCATTAACACAAATGAATTAAAGCGTTATCAGGTACTCTGCACAGAAACCCATATTATACTTAATTTACATTCAGCAGTAACAGCTACATCATAATATTGGTACGATAAATTTGGGTACTAGGATAACAATATTTAGATTAGAGCATTAATTAACAATATTGCATACATAATCCCTGATTATAACAAACAGTAGCTGCTTACTAGTGATATGCTAGCGCTACGGATATATAGGGGCCTACTAGGCCTACTTACTCTACTATCGAACTTCTTTAGCGGGGTCAGAGCGGAACCTAGAACGCGGAGTCACCATTGACTCTATTATTATGGTAGGTAAATCAGTGTATCAAGATGTCAATCTGAGATCTTATTTCGGTTCGATACGTCCACCTACGAGACTCACCTTTGGCTTTCGTCTCGGTAGGTGTATTATTCTACATTTTCCCAAAAGAACATTCATTCATTTCTTTCTTCCCCGACGACTGAAACGCGAAAAATCCACCAGACCCGGAAGCCGGAATTGGGCATTTGGGCTTCTTAAAGTCGGGCCGATCAGGTGTCTTCATGATACAACAGAACGACGAAACTCGGAAGTGAGGAGAAGCCGGGGGGCAGCAGGGCTTCTTAAAGTCGAGTCGATCAGGATCCAATTCCGGGACCGGGAGAAGCAAAACGAGTCAATGTACCGGATTTGTTGGCCGAAGGCGGAAAAGCAACGCTATGGATACCATTCGCCATCGATGATAAAGAATCTTTGGGTCAGCAGGGCCTTCAATCCCGCCGGGGTTGTAAATGACATAGCGTTCCTGATAGAAAATGACTCCTTCAGAAAAACGAAGTTATTCAAGTTCTTTTTAAAGTCCGACGGCCCGACGAGTAGTCATCTACTTAAGACCCTCCCTGCAGTGCGCCCCTCCTTGAATTATTCGGTCATGCAATACTTATTGAATACAAAGATTCATTTCTTCCCCGTCGTAGTTCTCAATCATTTCGTGGCTGAACCATCGGGGGGAGCGAATGCACAGGGAAGAAGCTTAGATAAGAGAATACGTTCTCGCATCGCTTTTTTTGTAGAAAGCTCGACCAGCGAGTTTTCCGAAGCCAAAAATAGGTGGTTGACCCACTACTTCATTCGCCAACAAGCTCTTCGGGGAAAAACCATCTCGCTCTTTCCTTTCTTCGGTGCTACCTTTTTCTTTCCAAGGGATGGGGTTGGGATGTATAACCTTTTTGAGGATGCCCGGAACAACTCCTAGGTCAATTAAGGATCAAATGTTGGAACCTCATGGGGAA
>JARDWI010000017.1:0-19999 GCA_029378325.1 Elaeagnus macrophylla | reverse complement strand
TTTTTAAGTGAAACACACAATTTTATTTCACCCTTATTTTGAATCTAAAAATTTATGAGTTACTTATAGGATGTTATTTTTGTTTTCATAAATTTTAAGGATTTTTGATTTGTAGTTTTCCAAACGCTAGACTATGGTAGCAAGGAACTTATCTCTATACATGGATATACGCACCACGAGCCGAGACAAGGCGAAACGCCACAAAGGGTTGCTAGTTCCTTTGATAAGTTTCTTGATAGAACAAGAGAAGCACTTGTGCTCTCAAATTTTGAAATCACCTCAAAAATTTTCTTTGATTAAAACTCATGTATCTTACAATGGGCAGCTGCTATACATATATATAGATACAAAGGAAAACCTAAAAATGCCAAAAGAAATCCTAGCCATTGAATTTGATCTAATGGTTACAAAATTACAAGAATTTGAATCTGTGCCGCGGCGGGCAAATAGTCATGCCGCGGCGCGCCTGGTTCTGTCTGCCACACGCGTAACCATGCCGCGGCGCACAAATGTTCATGCCGCGGCACGCACATTCAGGATCTGCGCACAGGTTTGGCTGTCAGGCGCGCTTGTCCGTGTCAGCGCGCAGGTCTGGCATGTCAGCGCGCGCACGTCTCGCCATGTCCTCGTCATGCCGCGGCGCGTATGCATCTTTGTCCCAAAACAGAAACCTCCTCGTTGCGGCGCCACATTCTCGTGCCGCGGCGTGCATGCTTCCTTTGCTTCAAAACAGAACGCCCTGTGCCGCGGCGCCCAAAAGCCATGTCGCGGCGCGCATGTGTGACAAATCCAACGTCCAAAGCAGAAACTCTTGTACTGCTGCGCACAAAATCCATGCCGCGGCGCAGCTCCAAATTTTGGAATTTGCCACTTGTACTTGTCTTCTCCTCTTCCATTGTGCTTGCATGCTTGTTTTTGATGTTGCATGCCATTTTGCACTATCTTGAGGCCCTTCTCAAGGTACGGCCCTAGGCTCGTGTCGGGTCATCTTCGGGAAGGGTTCCGGTTCGTATCACTTGTCTTTGTTTAATATTCACATCTTATATTTTACAAAAATAGCCTTCCCAGACGGAAGATCTTGTAGGTAGAGTAGATACAAGCCCAATGCCACTTCTCCTTCTCTATTTGGTCCCTTTGGATAAACTGTGAGGGTCCTTGAACCAACATAAACAACAAGACATGTAATTAATTGCAAGTAAAAACATTAGAAACAAAAGGATAAATTCACAATATATGATATTGAAATTAGTGCAAATGTACCAAGCCAATTTTCCAATAGGAAACATTTCAGATTGAATATACTTCCAATGAGTTCTTTTCGAAATTTTTTTAACATCCCAAGTGAAAATGTAAGGAAAATCAATGTTGTAGCCAAACTTGGGAATATTTGCCATTATGGAAGACTGTATGGCAAAAACCTCACAGCCTAACACACAAGTGTCATTGATAAGGAATCCATTAGAAGGATTGTGGAAATCTTCATTTGAAATGACTTGTGAAAAACCCCATTCTGTCTTCTTCTCATGAAAACACCTTACCATCCCATTAGCATCTACACAAATATACATAAATGTAGGTAGTAAATTATAGTGTTTACACCCAACGAAAGGTACCTGACTCATTTATTGAATTAGTGTCAAGGCCAAGCACTAATTGAGTGTAATGTAGAAGATGATTGTGTATTAACCTCTTTGTTGTGTATAAAAGACACAAGAAGACTCTTTGTAAGACGTTAAAAAATTGAGAATGTGTAGGTGTTTGTGCGATCTTCTTCTTTGTGATTGAATCATTGTAACTATGAGTGGTGTGCGATCAGTCAAGAAATGACTACATCATATGAGGGTGTATAAGATTTTTGCTGATAGTGGATTGTTTGGTAGGGCTAGCCCTACCGTGGATTACCATGTTAAAAGTTTGCTTCTGTCCTTTGTGCATTTGCTTTAAACCTATCTTACGTTTTCTATTCATGGTGTGTAGTGTCTTGCATGTGTGATTTGTGCTGGTTAATTCTCAAAATTTTGGTATCAGAGCCAAGTGAATTGGAGACTTGGAGAGTGAAGAGTTTGAAATTCTTAAGCCTAATTAACTCGAGGGTATTTTTTCTTGGATTGCATCGAGACAATTAAATTTTGGGTGAGACTGCATGAAATCAAGCAAGATGGGTTAAATACGAGATTGACACCTTGGGAAGAAAAAGATTTACTCCTTGCTTGTTCAACAAGATGCAGAGGGAGTGGCTAAAAACCCTAAGTACCCTAAAAACTATTCACCCCTCGGTAAGAAGAAATTGCTTGAAAAATCCTACACTAGTATCATTTTAAACCTTACTTATAATGTGATCAGGCAAGTTAATAAAGAAAAGACAACTTGATATGCTATATATATATATGTATGTATACATGTATATGTATATAGATATTATCATTTGGTATCAAAGCTTGGTCTCGGGTTCGAATCTCGCCTGGCATAGGTTCGAGGACGAACCTCCTTTGCGAAGGAGGGAATGAAGTGACCTTGGTGAATAACAGCCAAGGGTCTAATGGATTCCATATTACACTAGTGGGTAACATCTAGTGGCTCATTTAGTTCCTCTGGGTCTAGTTGCTGGCGTGGATAAGGGTTTAGCTTGTCTACTAGACTGGGTTATAAGGGCAGGTAGCGCCCCTTCTATCACCTTAAAACAAAATTTTAAGTATGAAAAAAAGGTTGTGCTATACATTGAAACTATTTTTTTTCTTGAAAATCACTAAGTATAAAATGTTATCAAACACATTAGTGATTATTTTTATAAAAAAAATCTAAAATGATAAAATCAATTATTTAATCATAAATTAAAATTGTTATCCAACATGACCTAAGGTTACTTATAAAACTCTTATTTTGTAATCCATTTTTTTTTTTTTACTTATGGTGTGTTTGATAATGATTTTAATTCAAAACTTTTATTTTTTTAAGTGATTTTTGAATCATATATATTTGATAACGATTTTTTATTTTAATTTTTACAGTTTTTTAAAGAATTACTTCCAAAATATGGAGTGATTCATAAATCTTTAAAAAAAAAAATTTAAATCTGTTTCATGATTTATGAATTTCTTTTCATTTTTATAATTATATTTTATGTATAAATGTAAGAAGAAAATGATTAAAAACTAAAAATTTATAAATAATAATTAATATTTTTTTTAATTATTAAGTTTTCGAAAAAAAATTATAAAATAGAAAACGTTACCAAATAACTTGGAGATAAATTTTGATTTTTTCTTGAAAAATACTAAGTAGAACTATTTTTTTAAAAGCAAATGAGAGATTGGAATCAGTAGACGCACCAGGGTGTCCCATCAAAATGGAAAGCAGTCCTTAGCAACCTCTTCCTTTTCCAACCACCCACAAATATTATTAAATAAATAAAAAGTATTGAGTACAGAACTTTGCATCAGCAGAACCTATAAGAAGGTTTGTCGACCATATCAGAAATAGTAAAGTGACACGCAAAAGATGATACATCCCACCACCAAGTCGCGAAACAAAAACTAGAAGATCTGGAAGCCAAGCGATTCAGCAGTAGTATTACCCTCTCGGTAAATATGAGAACAGTGGAAGTCCATACGTGCAATTCGATTCAAACAATCTGTCCAAGGTGAGAGCCAATGCCATGGCACCAAGTGAGATCTATTGCGGAATAAATTTACCACATACGCAGAGTCAGACTCCAACCAAATCTTCTCCCAACCAAACTTGTCTGCATATTTTGTTGCATGAAAAGCTCCTGCTAGGTCAGCCTCATAGGCATAGAAAACCCTTAAAGGAACACAGAAACAACCCTTGATAAAAGATCCGGATGTTTGAAATATCCCCGCACAACCTGAAAGACTAAGTACCCCAAACGCAGCCTCATCCATGTTTACC
Organism: Elaeagnus macrophylla; assembly: GCA_029378325.1. NCBI lineage: Eukaryota > Viridiplantae > Streptophyta > Magnoliopsida > Rosales > Elaeagnaceae > Elaeagnus > Elaeagnus macrophylla. The sequence goes on along the minus strand of JARDWI010000017.1, from coordinate 16,090 downwards.
TTTAACCAACCTAGAGGAGGAGGATGCCAGTTAACTTCAATCACCTTTGGGGATCTTGGAGGTATACCACGAACTCACAAATGACTGAGAATCTGTAAGTCATTAATAGTGTTTCTCATTGCACCAGTTTGCATTAAGCCTGCTTCTCTAATAAAATGCCAAACAGTAGTAAGAGAGGAGCGTAAAGCAACGTGAAGGGAAGGAAAAACCCCTCTTCTTGACAACGCAATCAGTGGGAATCTTTCCTTGAATGACTCTCCAAAAAACCATAGAGCAGGATGGAGGAATAAATGGGGACCAGACTTCTTTACCCCAACTTTTAACTTGCCCCATTGATCTCAAAGAATCATAAGCATCACGAGTGGAAACATCTCTTCTAACTGAACAAGACCATACCCGAGTATCTTTTGTACCTGCAATTACCGAGTTAATATCTATGGCTACATCAGGATGAGAGTCAACAAAATTTTGCGGTAATCGCCAGCCATCTTCTGTCTGAAATTTACCAACCAAAGCATTCAAGGGCATATCAATTGAAACCTCAGGAACTATCTCTATTAGAGTCGAACCCAGCCAATTGTCTGTCCAGAAGCGAACCATTGAATTCTTACCTATCAACTAGCGGGAGTCATCAATCAAAGCTAGGAAATGACTCCTCAAGCCAGACCAAATAGATGAGCAAATATGATACCCTCTAGGAGTATCATTCCTATCAAGAAATCACCTCCGTAAGTACATCAAGGTGTGAGAGGTACCTTCAATTAACCGCCAAGCAAATCTTCACAACATGGCTTCATTTAAAGTTTTCAAATCTCTCAGACCAAGACCCCCTTCAGCAAGAGGACGACAATAATCTCTCAAGGCGACTTGAACTAATTTTAGTTTGTTCGTATGGCCAGTCCATAAAAAATTTTAGATGACTTTAGTAAGCTCATCAAGAACCGCTTTTGGCCATCTATAAATTTGAAAAGAATGGAGGAACGTACTTTGGATAATCGATGCAATCAAGCAGCGAGGACCTGCTAGAGAAAGTGATAATCTCTTCCAAAAGTCTAAACGAACTTTAATCCGATCAGCCAAACTCTGGAACCAGCATCGACGTGGGGCACCACGAAAAAGAGTCACCCCCAAATAGCTCATAGAATCACCACCCAAATGCATACCCAAAAGCTCTTGAATAGATTGAATTCCACTTCTCAACACCCCTTTACCGAAATAGATGCTTGATTTTTAAAAGTTAACCAATTGTCTCGATAAAACACCATAAAGTTGGAGAGCTTCAGAGATATTCTGGATATTGTGAGAACTAGCCCTTGCAAAGATGATCAAATCATCTGCATAAAGAAGATGGGTAGGAGTTGTAATACCATGAGGAGAGGAGATATGGGCAGGCCTACCATCCACAGCCATGATGGAGAGATACTTGCTAAGAAAGTCACTTGCTATGAAAAAAAGCAGTGGAGATAAAGGATCACCTTGTCGCACCCCTCTAGAGCAAGGGAAATAACCTTTAGGGGAGCCATTCATGAGTATAGAGATTCTTGCAGAGGTAAAAAGACCACGTATCCAACCAAGGAAAATCTCATCAAAGCCAAAACACCTCATTACCTCAATAACAAAGTCCCATCTTATTGTATCGAAAGCCTTCTGAATATCGATTTTAAGAGCAAGATTTCCACCACGACTACGAATATCCAGAGCATTGAAGCACTTAGATGCCCCTGCCATGCAATCCCCAATACTGCGTCCCGGAAGAAAACTAAATTAATTTGAAGAAAGAGCAGATAACCCCAAGACGTGTAGCTATTATTCTTGTGATAATCTTAAACATGAAATTTCAAGTGCAACAGGTCTGTATTGGTCAACCCGGCTGGTATGATCAGACTTAGGTATCAAGATGACAAAACTAGAATTTAGCCCGGGGTGCATCCTCCCTGTACGAAAAAAATCCTGTATTGCTCTAACAACATCAGAACAAACAATGTCCCAACAATGTTGAAAAAAATGCCCAGTATAGCCATCTCGGCAAGGAGCACTTAAGGGATCCATATCAAACACTATGGCTTTTATTTCCACGCTAGTTGGAATTTTTCTCAAGGAAACGTTATCCTCTTGAGAAGCCAACTTTGGAACAACTGAATCAATCGCCGAAAAATTCGGAGGATTCCCCTTAATGGCTCTGAAAACATCCTCTCATAATATCCAACAATATGATTTGCAATAGATTCTGGATCATGACAAATATCACCATTAATCTCCAAATGGGTTAGAGGCTTTTGAGCTTTTAAACGACGAAACATAGAGTGGTGGATAGGCGTATTCCTGTCACCGTCGTTAAGCCACTTTAATCTGACCTTCTCTTTGAGAAAGGTGTCCTGTTGTTTTAACAGCCTATCCAAATCAGCCATGGCATCAGACTCAACCTAAAAAATGTCCTCGCTGAAGTTCTCATTGTTATATCTTTTTTTGAATATCAGCCAGTTTAGACTTAGCTAAATCGATATTGCGGTCAAGATTACCAAACACCTCCCTATTCCATGATTTTAAAGACATTTTTAAGTTCTTGAGTTTGCTAACTACTACCCCCATGGGGCTAGAGTGAACTGGAGTGGGTGATCTAGCCACATACCATGAAATCGAAAAGGACAAGGGCCTCTAGGCATAGAAGTACCAGCAGAAAGCAAAAGCGGATGATGATCAGATTTATGTCACGGAAGAGTACAACAAGAAACTTGATTCCAAGCATCCAAAAAGGAGCTAGTACACAATCCCTTATTAAGACGAGACCAGGCTCGAGAAATGCCACCCTTAAAGAACGTGAAGAAAGAACCCTTTACATCGATGTCAATCAAATCACAGTAGGAAATAGCAGCATTAAATTCTTGGATTGAAAGATTTGCATGAGAGGATCCAGAAGCCTCATGGGCACCCACAATGGCATTAAAATCCCCAATTACCAACCAAGAGGCATGCAGCTCTGATAAAACCATCAAAGAATCCCAAAGACCTCTTCTCTTGATATAAGTACCACTTCCATAAACAAAGTTAACAAATAAGTTGTAGAGTTATTACACTACTACAAATTTGCCTGTATAGCCGTCCTATAAAGTCCCGTCCTAAAAGAATAAAAAAAATGGGACATTCACAGAGTGTCTTAAAAAAAATTTTTATAGGACGGCCATTGACCGTCCTATAAAATTCTTTTAAGACGGCCACTGACCATCTTATAAATTTTTTTTAGGACAGCCATAAAAAAAAAAATTAAAAAAAAAAAAAATTATAGGACGGTTATTGACCGTCCTAAAAGAACTTTATAGGACGATCACTAACCATCCTATAAATTTTTTTTAGGACGGTCAATAGCCGTCCTATAAAGTTCTTTTAGGACGGTCAATAATCGTCCTATAAGTTTTTTTTTTTTTTTTAATTTTTTTTGTTTGTTTTGTTTGTCCAGACTAAAATCTATATATAACCTGTACAAATTATAGTCATTCCAAGAACACGATTCAGATTCAGATTCAGAATACAATATTTCATTCCAAAAATATCCATAATTTACATTACAAATATATGGTTCAAAGCTGTCTAGCTTTAATTTACACGTACAGATTATCATAATGTACAAGAACATACATATATATGAAACATTGCTATACATTGTTATAGAACTCATTGCTTCTTCAGCTATATAACATTTAGCTATACATCCTTCAGGTCGATTCTTATTCCTCACATATCATTTTAATTCCTTCATTAATCATTCAAATGGGTACATCCATCTCAAAAAGACTGGTCCACATAACTTCACTTCTCTTACTAGATAAATTGCGAGATGCATCATCACATCAAAAAATGGAGGGAAGAATTTCTCTAACTTGCATAGAGTGACAGCAAGTTCTGATTGAATTGCCTCCAACTTTTGAACATCAACTTTTTTCTTACATATTTCATTGAAGAAATAGCAAAACTTAATAATTGTACTCCTCACCTCTTTGGGCAACACCCCTCGCAATGCTACAGGCAACAATTGTTGCATCAAGACATGGCAATCATGTGACTTCATCCCATATAACTTTTTGTCAGTCAAAGAAACCAAACTACTTATGTTGGATGAGTATCCATCTGGGGCTTTAAGATTTGCTAATGTATTACAAAATGATTTTTTCTCTTTTGTCGATAAAGTGTAACATGTGGGGGGTAAGTAAGTCTTATTCGTGCCCACATTTGGACTAATCTCAGTTCTTACACCCATTTTAATGAGATCCATATGTTGACGAACACCATCTTTGATTTTTCCAGGAATATTTAGCAATGTACCAACAATGTTATCACACACATTCTTTTCTATATGTATCACATCTAACAGAGGTCTAACATTCAAGAACTTCCAATATTCTAAGTCAAAGAATATTGATTTTTTTCTCCATGGAGTGCTTGTATCAACCTTATAATTTACTTTCCCACGTGCAAAAGTCATCATCTCAACTCTTGCTAGTATTTCACTTCCAGTTAAAGAAGTTGGTTGTGTTCCCTCCTCTTCATGTCCGTTAAAAGACTTAACTTGTTTTCTATAAGGATGATACCTAGGTAACCATTTTCTATGACCCATGTAAGACATCTTCCTTGAATATTTTAACCTTGATCCCTGATACCCCTCACTACATACCGGGCAAGCATAATAACCTTTAACAGCATGACCAGAAAGATTCCCATAAGCAGGAAAGTCATTGATTGTCCACAATAAGATAGCTTTCAACTTAAATTTTTCAAATTTGAAACTATCATACACATCAATTCCATCCGTCCACAACAACTTCAAGTCTTCAATCAATGGCTCTAAGTAAATATCAATATCATTTCCAGGTTGCTTGGGTCCAGATATCAATAAAGTTAGCATCATGTATTTTCTTTTCATACATAACCAAGGAGGAAGATTATATATGACAAGTATAACGGGCCAATAACTATACCGACTACTTAAAGACCAGTGAGGATTGATCCCATCAGATGAAAGTGCAAGTCTAAGGTTTCTAGATTCAGCGCTGAACTCAGTCCAAGTATAGTCGACATGCTTCCACTCGGGTGAGTCAGATGGATGTCGCAACATTCCATCATTTTCCCTTTCCTTCGCATGCCATGTTAGATTTTGAGATGTTGCTGAATCTTGAAACATTTTTTTAAAACGTGGAATATGTGGAAAGTACCACAATACCTTTGCAGGAACATTAACTTTTTCCTTCCCTGATATTGGATTAACTTTCCATCTTGACTTTTGACAATGCGAACATGATATGGAATCATTGTATTCATTTCGATATAGAATACAATCATTAGGACAAGCATGAATTTTTTCATAATTCATGCCCATTTCACGAAGGATCTTCTTAACTTCATTCGTTGATGATGGAAAAACATTATCTTCTGGGAACATCTCACACAAAAGAGTTAGTAACTCATTGAAACTTGTATCTGAATGACCATGCTTATCCTTTCATTTATAAAGTGAGACTGACCCTGACAATTTTGTGAACTTATTGCATCCTTGGTATAATGGCTTTATAGCATCTTCCATAATATCTTGCATGTCACACATATTATTCTCATCAAAATTGTCGTTTTTAAAGTTGTTTGCATTATTTGTAAAATCATTTTCACGTGGATTGAAATCGCCAAATTCTTCAAGAGGATAAACTTTTGAACTTTTCTTCTTAGTCTCTCCATGACGATACCAATTTGTATATCCATTATCAATTCCATTATGATAGATATGATTTCTAACTTCAACCACACTAAAAATTTTTAAATTTGCACACTTCAAACATGGACAATGAATTCGATCTTTTTCGGTTGAATTATCAGAAGCAAATCTCAAAAAAATTTCCCATTTGTTCTATCCATAGACATCCAACTCTTATCCATCCTATATATCATTGTAAATTAATAAATTGACAATAGCTAATTTAAAAATAATTTACTTATCAAATATTAAATAAAAGTATATTACAAAATAAGTATTGGTTATTAAATTTCTTAAAAAAAATTTATAATATGTATATCATTTTATAAAGATTTTATAAGACATCCTATATATAATTGTAAATAAATATCGTGTCAATAATTAATTTAAAAATAAATAACTTGTTTAATATTAAATAAAAGTATATTGCAAAATAAGTATTGGTTATTAAATTTCTTAAAAAAAATTTATAATATGTATCATTTTATAAAGATTTTATAAGACATCCTATATATAATTGTAAATAAATATCGTGTCAATAATTAATTTAAAAATAATTAACTTGTTTAATATTAAATAAAAGTATATTGCAAAATAAGTTGGTTATTAAATTTCCTAAAAAAAATTTGTAATATGTATCATTTTATAAAGATTTTATATGATGATTAATAAACGTCCTAAAAGAATTTTATAGGACGGTCAAAGGCCGTCCTATAAGAATTTTATAGGATGGTTAATAGCAGCCCTATAAGAATTTTATAGGACGGTTAAAGGCCGTCCTATAATAATTTCAGTAGCAGTCCCATAAACATTTAACCAATAAATATGTTCATTTGAGACAGCCCTATATGTAATATTTACAAGAAAGTAGAAAACGTACTGCACACATTTTAGTTTAATTAAATCTATTAGTATACATTTATTTTAAATAATTTTCATATATAATATGTACTACAATCATATTAATTAATATGTTCACAAATAATCTATTAGTATATCAGAAAAACCATAATAATTAATTAATATGTTTGCATAATACAAAATTGCAGGAAAAAGAAAAAGACATAAAAGAGCTAAATAAAAAAAAAAGAAAGGCGAGGAAAAACATACCTATTGGAGGAGGGGACACGGGGTGGTTTAGGGGAGAAGAAGGCGTGGGGCTGGCCGTGCGCGACGGACTGGGCTGGGTTGGAGGATGGCTGCGGCGTTCACGGTAAGGACGCGGTGGACTTTTGCGTGATACGGCGTACGTTTTCGCATGTTACGACGTACGTTTGCACGAGTTACGGTGTTTTATGTGTCGCGGGATTACCGGATGGGGTTCAACGCATTTGGCGGTGGCGACGTTGGGTGGTAGGCAGTTGAAATGCAGAATGAAAATCGAGAGAGGTAAATTTTAGGGATTGTAATTTTCAGAATTGGGGGTAGTTGAAATGCTGTGAAAATGGGGAAGTAATAAAAATTTTACATACATTCTTTTAGGACGGCTATTAGCCATCCTATATGTTGGTATATAAGACGGCTAATAGCCGTTCTAAAAGAATGTGTGTAAACTCTTTTAGGACGGCTATTAGCCGTCTTATATACTAACATATAAGCCGTTTCTTAAACGACGGCCATATACATGTGACCGTCCTATTTGTTTCTCAGTCTAAATTTGAAGCTGTCCTATATTGCTTATATTGTAGTAGTGTTAGTGTAGGTAACGCAAATATGTTGATGATCCTGAAGCAAGACAGAAGTATTCAGTGCCACAGAGGGTGAAGCAAAAAGCCAAATTTTAGAATTTGAGGGAACATTGGTACAAATAAAAGTGTATTCGAGAAATGGCACATGATCACCACTATAAGGTGATCATGTGCAGAAGAAGGTGTTTTACTTTTTGACCTTCCTTTCTTACCAATAATCATGTGCCATTCCTCTTTGTCACTAATCAAATCCTTCTCAAGAACATAAGCTTTTTTAAGCCTCATCATTCTTTGGTCAAGTTCCAGCATGTTCATAGGATTACGAATAATTCTGGAAGCAGTACCATTGGAATTACGATTAACAATAGGGGGAGCAGGCTCCAAAACTTTAGCATTATTAGTTACTGAATCCAATTGAGTAAAATCTTGTGTATCAAAAGACGAAGTAGGAGTAGTACTAATATGTCCAAAAGCAGCATCATTGGAGCTAGATATAACTGCATAGGCGGGAAGAGAGACAACTGTAGAGTCGATAGACATCACAAGTCCAAAGATGGATGTTCTCGAAGGAGGAGCCGACATTACTAAGTAGAGCTTGTTATCAAACACATTGGTAAATTATTTTTATAAAAGAACCAAAAATCACAAAAAATTAAATATTTAATCATAAATTATAATCATTATCAACAAGTCCTTATGTTATGGTTTAATATATAGTTTATTTTTACTTATTACTCTTCGTTTTTCTTTTGTAAGATATATATAATATATAGGCATTCATGAAAAAATACCAAAGCAAGTTATAGGGAGATGTTTTGACCCAATAAAAAACGTACGTAGTAGGGAGACGTTAGGTCTTCTTTTTTTAATTCAAGTGGACATAATTTATTTTCTCCAATTTAGAAGATGATGGTTCCTCTAAATTAAGAGTTTTAAATAACTCGATTGGTTTAAAATTATTAAATTCTTCGATGGGAGTTTTGTCCCACCATCTTGCCTGGGCAGTTCTTCCTAAGCACCATAGGTCTTCATGAGTATAAAGTTCATAACCCCATTTCCAGATCCATGGGATTTTATATGAAGCCAGAAATAAAAGCAGATTATGATCTTCATTTAGTATGGAATTAAAATTTAATTTTTCAAATTTATCTAAAGCTGTTTCTACCATTTTAGGTAAGATTTGAGCTGGTGGTCCGAAAAATGAGAACCAATTTCGAAACCAAATAGGGAAATCATTTTGAGAATAATAATCCCCAGATTTAAACTGAAGGTACCACATATGGGAACCTCTTGAGTTTTGGTAAAAGAAAGTATTTTCCCAAGCTTGTATATAATCGAAAAAGTTATAAGACGTGGGATGTATTCTTTTATTTTGGAATCGTTCCCTAGTGTAGAGATCTAGGTTCCAATCATTTTTTGTTAAAACTCTTTTAATTTTTAGAGTTGAATATGCAATTTCTTTTGAATTTCGCATGTTATGATTAATTTCTATGGATCCTGTTTCTTTAAGGATCTGTTCAAAATAATCCCTATTTTTTGGAACAGTGTAGGGTGGTAAGTTATCTTTAAGATAAATTTGTGCTACCTGTTCAGGTGTCTTTCCCAAGTCATCATTTTCGATGGGGATGATTATTTTACTTCTGATCTGCTGCCAGTTTTGTGGTGGTGGTTGAGTGGTTTTATTCTGGGATCCTCTTTGGGCTACTTGAAGGTAGTTGACCTTCTTCATTTTTTTGTAGGAATTCCCTTGTGAGGAAATCTGGGAGCGAGTTCTCTTCCCCCCTGATATATTCAATGTCGAAATCGAATATGGAAAGGATAGCATGCCACCTAGCAAATATCTGTTTAGATGGTAGATTCTTAACGTCCTTTTGGAGGACTTCTTTAGCGCTCTTGCAATCAACTCTTAATAAGAATTTTTGGTTTAGGAGGTCGTCTTGGAATTTTTAAATACACAAGACAATGGCTAGGATTTCTTTTTTGATTGTGGAATATTTCTTTTGAGAAGGTTTCCAGATGCCTGATGTATATCGAACAAGCATCTCTTTTATAGGCATTTTTTGTTTGAGGATGCCTCCATAGCCTAACTCCGAAGCTTCGGGATTAGATAAGGCTAGGCATGGGAGCTTTTTAGCTCGAAGCTTTATTTTTTGGACAGCTCATTAAAACTAATGGGCTTGTAGTCTCATCAAAAAAGATGAAACTGTTCCAAACCCAAGTTAGATTCTTGGGCCATAACATTGAGCATGGGCTCATAAGCCCAATTGATCGGTCAATAATCTTTGCCGACAAATTCCCTAATGAAATTAGGGATAAGAAACAGTTGCAGAGATTTCTTGGAAGTCTCAATTATATCTCAGATTTTATCAAAATCTTGCAATAGACGCCAAACAACTTTTTGAACGCCTCAAAAAGAATCCTCCAGAATGGAGTCCAGCTTGCACGCAAGCTGTCCAAAAAATAAAGCTTCGAGCTAAAGAGCTCCCATGCCTAGCCTTATCAAATCCCGAAGCTCCTAAAGTAGTAGAGACAGATGCTTCGGAGTTAGGCTATGGAGGCATCCTCAAACAAAAAATGCCTATAAAAGAGATGCTTGTTCGATATACATCAGGCATCTGGAAACCTTCTCAAAAGAAATATTCCACAATCAAAAAAGAAATCCTAGCCATTGTCTTGTGTATTTCAAAATTCCACGACGACCTCCTAAACCAAAAATTCTTATTAAGAGTTGATTGCAAGAGCGCTAAAGAAGTCCTCCAAAAGGATGTTAAGAATCTAGCATCTAAACAGATATTTGCTAGGTGGCAAGCTATCCTTTCCATATTCGATTTCGACATTGAATATATCAGGGGGGAAGAGAACTCGCTCCCAGATTTCCTCACAAGGGAATTCCTACAAAAAAATGAAGAAGGTTAACTACCTTCAAGCAGCCCAAAGAGGAGCCCAGAATAAAACCACTCAGCCACCACCACAAAACTGGCAGCAGATCAGAAGTAAAATAATCATCCCCATCGAAAACGATGACTTGGGAAAGACACCTGAACAGGTAGCACAAATTTATCTTAAAGATAACTTACCACCCTACACTGTTCCAAAAAATAGGGATTATTTTGAACAGATCCTTAAAGAAACAGGATCCATAGAAATTAATCATAACATGCGAAATTCAAAAGAAATTGCATATTCAACTCTAAAAATTAAAAGAGTTTTAACAAAAAATGATTGGAACCTAGATCTCTACACTAGGGAACGATTCCAAAATAAAAGAATACATCCCACGTCTTATAACTTTTTCGATTATATACAAGCTTGGGAAAATACTTTCTTTTACCAAAACTCAAGAGGTTCCCATACGTGGTACCTTCAGTTTAAATCTGGGGATTATTATTCTCAAAATGATTTCCCTATTTGGTTTCGAAATTGGTTCTCATTTTTCGGACCACCAGCTCAAATCTTACCTAAAATGGTAGAAACAGCTTTAGATAAATTTGAAAAATTAAATTTTAATTCCATACTAAATGAAGATCATAATCTGCTTTTATTTCTGGCTTCATATAAAATCCCATGGATCTGGAAATGGGGTTATGAACTTTATACTCATGAAGACCTGTGGTGCTTAGCAAGAACTGCCCAGGCAAGATGGTGGGACAAAACTCCCATCGAAGAATTTAATAATTTTAAACCAATCGAGTTATTTAAAACTCTTAATTTAGAGGAACCATCATCTTCTAAAAAAGAAGAAAATATTATTGAAAAGGTTATTACCTCTCTCAAAGAGAAAGGAAAAAGTGACGCCTATATTTCTAGAAAACTAGAAAAACTATGCTCTAATGAGAGCGAGACTGATTCTGAGGAAAAATTGGATCTAGACCCCTCGGATAAAGATAATATTGCCAGCACAAGTGAATAAACCAATTACAACCTGCCAACAATATTAACGGGACCCACAAAAGGCTGGATGAACGACTCCACAAGCACCTGGGACACACCACCTGGGACACACCACCAGACAAGGGACCCAGCTTCCACAACGAGGAGCATCTTTCACATAAAACAAACCTGCCGACACCGACAAGGGACCCACACCTCACATGGGAAGGCATCTGCTTTTAGAAAAGCCTTACGAGGCTTATCTTTTAATTATTTAGTCTTTGTTTGTATTCGAGCCTTGTATTCTATAAGAGAGCTCAATTTCCATTCAAAAAAAGACTAATTAACATTCTTTTATATTTCATGGACTTTAAGTACTACAGAAACTAGGAGCTCATCAGTTCCTCAAAATACAGATTTAGAACAAATCATCGAACATGATGATGGATCTGTTGAAATAATATTTGACTCTAAAAGAAGAGTTAAAATTAACGAAAGTCCAAGGCCTTCAGTACAAATAACGCCAAGAGCTTCACTAAGCCCAATAAGCTTGGCTTCACCAAGCCCATCTATTATCTCAAAGGGTAAAGAAACGTTTGAAGGAGTCCAAAGACTCCCCACAGGGATTAGCCTCCCCGTCTACACATCAGATAGATCTGAAAGATCTATAGAAGAACAATCTTTAAGACCTGATAGTCCAACTCTATCAGAAATGGGTTTTGAGCCTAAACCTACACAAGGTTTTTCTAATATAAAGATGTTATCGCACTCTAAAAAGAGCAGACAAAGAGAATATGATAACATGATTTTAGAAACACTTACAAATCCTCTTAACAGAGAGAAGAAGAAATTATATTTCTCTCTTAAAAAAGATTTGCAAAAAATGTATTTCTTCAAATATGAAGAATTTCTTAATTATATGAGGAAAACAAAAAGGATTTCTAACTTAGATTTCTTTCAGTTCATTGTAAAATATTCTAAAGGCGAGCCTGAAGAGGTTCCAGAAATATTAGCCTTAGAAAAACTTTACAAAACCTTTCATCCACAAAAAGGAGAACTTGTAGAAGCAATCCACCCTCCAGAAACTTCGTTAATAATTTCTGAAAAAGCTCCTGCAGTACCCTATAAAACAACCTCATCTCAATTAGATGAACCAGCTACTAATGATTCAGTTAATCAAGTAGTTGAACAAAACAACTATACCAATTTATACCTACAATCTGTAGGTACCCAATTGACTCGTATAGAGCAATCAATAAAAGGCATAGAGGAAAAACCCTCATCATCTTCAACAGTACCATCCTCTCAAAAGAAGAAGGTTGAACTTGCCTTTGTGAAACCCTTACCCGAGTTTCACTTAAAACAAAATTCTGAATTCTTAGAAGAATTACTTACTAAATTATCTAAATTAGACATACAAGATAAAGGAAAATCCGTCAAGATGATGGAAGAACATGATTTAACCCAAATCTCTGATCAAGAGATTGAAAAAACTTTAGAAATCCTACAAGATTCTCAAACCGAGACTCTGCTCAAAGATGCAACACCTCAAACGGTGCCACAGATTAACAAGTTGGAAAAACCAATTCCAACCTACCAATCAAAGCCTTATTACTCAAGGCCATCCCCAGTGGATCTTAATTTTGAAGAAGAATTACCGGCAAAAACAGTTTATTCTGGATCAACCATTAGTGAATGGACCATTGATGGACTCTCAGACTATCAAATAGTACGAGTCGTTAAAAATATGCTAATGTACGCCGCCGCAGTCAAATTCTCAGGCAACTCTGACCAGCAAGCCTGCTTAGCAATAATAGCTGGTTTTACAGGACAGCTTCAAGGCTGGTGGGACCATTTCCTTTCATACCCTTGAAGCCTAATCTTCCTTGAAGGTCGAACAGTACGTTCCACAGCGCATGTTTTTCTAAATCCCTAGGATGCAACACTAGAGCCCCATGCCTCGGTACGTACATTTCTTTGCCGCAACACACAATGTTGTAATGCCATGTAAGGGTCCTTACATAGTTGTTGATTCCTAAATAAACCTTACATACTTCTGCTCTAATTTAACCCCCTTACATACTTGTTGAAATACAATGTAAGGGTTACGTTTTGAGCCCATTTTTGAACACTTCACTCTACTATTTCATTCACATTGCTTGAACCTACAAAACATGAAAATACCCTCCAAATCAAAGTAATACCGAAATAAACTATGAAATAAATACTTAAAAACTAACAAATAATAGGTTAAAAATAATGTTCATCAAATACCCACAAACCTACATTTTGCTAGTTCTCAAGTAAAACTAGAATTAAAGGGACAAATAACAAAAATTAAAAATGAAATTAACAAAACTTGTTATGCTTCAGTTTCTTTCCAATTTATAAACAAGAGTTATGAATAGGCTTATCCAACATTCTAACACATCCAAGTTCAACATGTAGATCAGTTTTGCTTCACAAATCTAAATCCCAATACTAAGAACATATCAACATCGATTCCCCCAAGTGTCAAGAGTATGAATTCACTTTAACTCTAATCCTCACAAGAATTACTCTCTAAATCACACCGATCTTATGGGTTCAAACACTCATGAAAGTACATGCGAATAGAAGTTATGTAAAGAAATGAGCTAATAGGTTCACATATGATTAAACAAGAAAGGCTCAAAAAGTACATAACATTGATCTCATGAAAAGAATCAAATGATAAGATTTATGAATAAATCATATTATTAATCCCATGCATCAATTAAAATCCTCAAGGAAAAACTTCAAGTGTATGCCCTATAAAGAATGAAATTGACTTTAAGGGAAATTATTTTCTATTTTTCTTTTTGTATTAACCATTTCACATTTGAAGAACTTATGGTCATAATAAACTTATTATTCTCTTTATTTTAAACCCAAATACATATGTATTTTGTGAATGAAAAATTCTTAGCTCTTTTTGTGTTGGATATAGGAATTCTCTCGTATGTTTTAAGTCAAGCATGAATGAAATAGGCAAACACTTTTAAATTTTACTCAAATCACTTAATCTAAGTTATTCAATTAAGTACATGATCCTTCATTATATGTTCAAAATCCTAACATTTAATGCAAAAACCTATAGAGATCATCTAACAATTTGAAATGATATGAAAGGTGTTTAAAGGAGTAGAAAAATAATTATCTCTCAGAATGAAGTTAAAGGCTCAATAATAATCTCACAAGTTAGTTTCCACTATTCAATTCTTAAACACAAGATTCGTGTTCATCTCAATTTTAACATTAAAACATGAAAATAAGATTGCAAATTAAAACCAATCTTTACAACAAACCTTGAACATTTTAAAAATTAGACAAACAATGCATAAAGACTCGATTATTCATCAAAAATTGACCAAAAGCATGAAAATTTTGTTACAAATCAATTTACATTCCCAAACCTCAACTAAACATTGTCGTCAAAGTTTTCAACTACACAACAGTTCAGAAGAGTATTTAGATAGGACAAATGGAAAACTGAACTAAACTAAATTAAAAGAAAGGATAGATAGTACCTAAAATGGTGGGTTGCCTCCCACCAAGCGCCTAGTTTAACTTCTTAGCAGGACGTTGCATGGGTCTAAGATGCATGCACTTCAATGCACTCCACTTCCCCATTGTGAACGACTCCCTCCAAGTAAAGCTTTACACGATGTCCATTCACTTTGAAAGTTACTTGCGTCTTCAGGTTAAGCAACTCAACAGCTCCATGAGGAAATACTTCCACAATTTGGTACGGTCCACTCCATCTTAGTCAAAGGTTTCCTAGAAAAAGTTTAAAACGAGAGTTAAATAAAAGTACTTTCATTTTAGGATAGACAGACTTACAAACGAGCCCTTTGTCATGGTAATGCTTGGTGCATTCTTTGTAAATCTTGGCATTCTTATAAGCCTCATTTCGAATCTCTTCAAGCTTATCAAGTTGAAGTAAGTTTTTCTCTCCCGCTTGTTGACAATCCATGTTTAGTTGCTTGATTGCCCAATAGGCCTTGTGCTCAAGCTCAAAGGGAAAATGGCATGCCTTGCCATAAATCAACCAGTATGGGCTCATCCCAATAGGTGTCTTGTAAGCCGTACAGTAAGCCCATAATGATTCATTGAGCTTTGAAGCCTAATCTTCCTTGAAGGTCGAACAGTACGTTCCAAGATACCCTTGATTTGTTGGTTACTCACTTCAACTTGTCCGAATGTTTGTGGGTGATATGGAGTAGCCACTTTATGAGTGATGTTGTACTTTCGTAACAGTCCATCAAAAAGTTTATTACAGAAATGCCTCCCTCCACTGATTATCGCCCTCGGTGTCCCAAACCTGCTAAATATTGTTTCCTTCAAAAACTTCAGAACACAGTTAGCATCATTAGATTTAGTAGGTATAGCCTCTACCCACTTGGACACTGATGTGATAAATTTAGTACTCGCAAGTGTACAAATCACTCGTAGAAAAGTGATAAGAAACTTCCGAGGTCGGTCTCTCAAGGAATTGCAATGGTTCTAAATAACCTTCTTCCTAATCTGAATAGAGTTCTAACGAAAATAAAAGACTAATTAAATAGAGTTCTAGTGAAACTAAAACTCTAAGTAACTAGAGTCCTAAACTTAGAAAAACTGTAAAAAGGGTGTTTGTTTTGTGACGAGAACAATTATACGAACAATTAAACGAAAACAGTATTGCAGATTCACAATCAATTCAAATAGATTTGAAGATCAATGGAGGATGTATGGACGTTTAGTTTGGTTGGCCATGCTTGCATTGAAAAGGTAT
>JARDWI010000016.1:0-49460 GCA_029378325.1 Elaeagnus macrophylla | reverse complement strand
CTGTGTATGGTGTATATTTTATTAATTTATTATAAACAAATTACTTTTTGATTAAGAGCATGTTTAGATATTTAATTATGAATTATCATGGGCCAATTTGAGATTCGTAGTTAGGTTGAAAGATCTTAGAATTTAGTTATAGGAACGTCACCTTAACTTTATTCCGAAACACTTAATCAAAGCTTCAATTTAGTGACTTAGTCATAACATTAATTTGATTGACATGTTTTTCCTTGCGCGTAATTTCATTACTATTTGATTTACCCCGACCGAAGGCATTTAATTAGTTAATCAACAAAGAGATTTGCCCCGACCGCAGGCAGTCTCGTAATTAAAAGGAAAGCCGGTAATTTTGTCTATATAGGACGTTCATGTTATTTCACCATACCTTTTCGATGCAAGCATGGTCAACTAAGCTAAACGTCCATACATCCTCCATTGATCTTCAAATCTATCTGAATTGATTGTTACTTGTGATTTGTTTTCGTTTAATTGCTCGTACTTTGTTCCCATTACAAATCAAACATCTTTTTACAGTTTTACTAGCTTTAGGATTGTAGTTATTTAGAGTTTTAGTTTTACTAGAACTCTATTTAATTAGTGTTTTATTTTCATTAGAACTCTATTTAGATTAAAAAGTTAGTTATTTAGAACCACTGCAATTCCTTGAGAGACTGACCTTGGAAGTTGCTTATCACTTTTCTACGAGTGATTCGTATACTTGCAAGTACTAAATTTATCACATCACTCGTCAACTGACCCACGGGAAAAAAATCAGTTGGGTGTCGATGGATCTTTACTGTGAAATAAAAAGCTGATGGAACTATCGAATGGTTTAAGGAGAGATTGGTGGCAAAAGATTACACTCAAACTTATGGAATTGACTACACTGAAACATTTGCACTAGTAGCCAAAATTAACACAGTGCGAGTCTTATTATCCTTAGCTGCAAATTTTGATTGGCCGTTACAGCAGTTTGATGTGAAGAACGCATTCTTACATGGTGAATTATCTGAAAAGGTCTACATGAATCTCCTGCCAGGGTGCATGGTAACAGAAAGACAAAATCAAAAGGTGTGCAGGTTGAAGAAATCGCTATATGGATTAAAACAGTCCCCTAGAGCTTGGTTCGGGCGATTCACCAAATCTATGACAACTTTTGGTTACAGACGAAGCAATTCGGATCACACATTATTTTTAAAAAAGAAACATGGGAAGATTACTGCACTCATTGTATATGTGGATGACATGATCGTCACAGGCAACGATCCAGAAAAAATAAGAGCTTTGCAAGAATACTTGTCCAAGGAATTTGAAATGAAAGACTTAGGTCCCTTAAAATATTTTTTGAGAATTGAAGTATCTCGATCAAATAAAGGAATCTTTCTATCTCAAAGAAAGTATGCCTAGATCTATTACATGAAACTGGCATGTCAGCTTGCCAACCAGCTAACTCTCCATTGGAAGAGGGTCTGAAATTATGTATTGAGACAAATCAAGTACCGGTGGATAGGGGGAGATACTAGAGACTTGTTGGAAGGTTGATGTACTTAGCTCACACAAGACCAGATATTACCTATGCTCTAAGTATCGTTAGCCAGTTCATACATAATCTTGGTGAGCAACATATAAATGCAGTCATGCACATTTTAAGGTATTTAAAATCTGCTCCAGGAAAAGGAATTCTATTTTCTAAAAACACAGACAAGGAAAACATCAAAGTGTATACTGATGCTGATTGGACCGGAGCAATTGACGATAGGCGATCAACTTCAGGATACTTTACTTTTGTAGGTGGGAACTTAGTTACGTGGAGAAGCAAAAAACAAAATGTTGTTGCACGATCTAGTGTAGAAGCTAAGTACAGAGGAATGGCCTTAGGAATTTGTGAAGCACTGTGGTTGAAATTTCTCTTACATGATCTAGGCTACTCTTCAAAACAACCAATTCAGCTGTATTATGACAACAAAGCAACATGTGATATAGCTCATAATCCAGTTCAACATGACCGTACAAAACATGTCGAGGTAGATAGGTTTTTATTAAGGAAAAACTAGATGAAAAGGTTGTGGAACTACCAAAGATTCGGTCAGAAGATTAGTCAGCTGATATCCTTACTAAATGAGTGTCTAGTCGGGTGCTCTCAAAGTTCTTAGACAAATTGGGCATGTGTGACATCTATGCACCAACTTGAGGGGGAGTGTTGTAAAATGTTAATATAGTAGAAATCATTCCTAATATGGTAAGAATCATTGTATTTAATTAATATCATTTTCTATCGTTTCTAATTCTATTATAAATTCATGTAACCTGTACAAAACAAATCAATTAAGTGAAATATTCAAACTAAATATTACATTCTTCTTTTCTACAGTTCTCACCATTTCTCTTTTTCTTTCCCTTTCCCTTTAATATCCGTTGTTGGTGAACATATTGGATCACCGGTGGTCATTGTTTGTGCGTGTAGTCCCCCACAAATGATAACCGGTTAATGGCAATGGTTTGGTCTCCTTTCATAATAAAAAACTATCAAAAAATAATTGCTTCTTCATCAAATTTGAGATTATTTGTGATAGTTAGACTACAAAATAAGAAGTAGCTAAAATAAGTGACTTGGATTTATTTGTGATATTGTTCTTACTTACAACTAACTTTGTCATGTTATCGTCGATTTGCAGAGTTACTCCCAGAACCCTCATGCCTCGAGAGATATGTTACCTATAAGCATAGAGAAACTTTTGCAATTTGGTAATCATCTTTCAAAGGTTTTCATCAGATTTTAAGCTTTTAAAAGATAACACAATTTTGATCTTTGGTAGCATAATAATTGAGTCTGTTATGCATAAATAGAATTTGAAGACAAAAATACCACAAATATATTGTTAGTTTATATACACCCACACACACATTATGTACAATATACTTATCTAAAGCCATTTTACTCTTATCTTTCGGCAGTTAAATTTATATACTTATATGCAGCCATTTTTGTGTGACCTTATATCTTTCATCAATATGCGTACACATCTTTAGGGATATATGACTATCTTGTTATCTTTCCTGTTGTACTATATAAGCATGATCTCATAAATTTCTTGTAGAAAAAACTAGTAGAAAGGATCATTTGCATTTTTATATAAACCACGACTTTAATTTTTGAAAATTTGTATATAGTGCTTGGAAAACATCTTAATTCAAAATTTAAAATCATTGTTTTTCAAGATCATGTGAGAGAAAGCCTGCCATTGCTAAAGGACATTAGATAGTGCTGCATTAAACAACTCCAATAAATACGTCCTAATCATATGAAGAGATTGAACCTTACACCATACCATGTATTATGATTAATGAACAATTTGTTAAAAACTAACCATATTGAACTTTACAACGTGCTTGGAATTTTGGAAACATCATTAAGGATAAACTGGTGTGTAACAACATGCTTTTCTAAGTTTTTATGTATTCAGGTTATTGTGAAATTTTTTCATAACTAATTTAAAAATGGTCTACAACGAGTAATTGTGATTGGATAAATTTTTGTTTATTTACAATTGGGTTTTATGTCTGCAGAAAATAGACTGTCTATAACAATGCTATTATGGAATGGATGAGAGGTGTACGACAGTAGTTGTATCTGGTCTAGTTGTTTAGGACTTGAACTAATTATTTTTTTATTTTGCTATCTAATTATTTCATTGAAAAATTTGCTTAAAGTGGTACGTACTATTTGACTTTATTTCTTTTGGAACACATAAATTTTCAAATGTAATGGCACTTTTGATTTTAACATATTATAATATTTTTGCTACTGTAATTACTAAGTTTTGATAGTTAAATATTTTAGATATAAATATTGCATTTATGATGCAAGAAATATTGAAAAAACAGGTATTTAAATATATAAAAATGCTTGAAAAATAGTAAAATATTGTTAATTAAATATTATCTATAGTCATTATCTTTGTTTAAATCGAGACAAAATATATATATAAAGTCTTAATTATTTACAAAAATAGTGACATAATATAATATATAAGGTCACAAATTTTTTATAAAATTGTGACCATAAAACACTAATAAGTCACGATTTTTTATAAATTTGTGACTGTATCTTACGTTTATAGTATTTCCGTGTTTGGCCTGATTTTTATGACCATAAACATAAGTCTTAAAAACTATGACCATATCATATGCTATATGGAAGATTCGGGAAGCTTCTTGTAGAATTTGCTTCGTAGACAATCTCTTGTCTGCACCAGAAACCAGAGTTAGCTACATGGAAGAATTCTGACATAGAAAGTTCAACAATCTAATCTAACAGTAATGCAGTATTATGGACACAGATAAATCAAAATAGCAACTAACCGGCCTAACTGCCTATTTCACTACTCTGTCGAGCAATGAAGTGCAAGCTCCCATAGCCATATGTCACTCAAATAGGCCAAAAAAAATGTCACAAGTCTTCTATACTATTAATCAGATTCAATGACCCTATCAAGTTGAATTTGATGTCAGGCCTATGACCAGCAGCTTCTGTCTCAAATGCTAAGGTTCTCAGCATGTCGTATATCTCATTGCACTGATGGTGTTTCTGGTCCTTTGAAATAAAACTATACACATAACCAGATATATCTATCCAGCTGCATCCAGTCTCCTTCTTCAAACCCTTTTCCCTCATTTATTTTCTCACTTTATCAACCGTTTCCCATTTTCCTTCCTCTGCATACATATTTGAGAGCAAATCATGGTAGCCTGTGATGCCCTCTCTTTTATAATTTTATCGTAATTTTAACTTTAAAAAAAATCATGGCTTCAATGCCACATCAGAGCTTAAATAACCTGTTAGTGCACATTAATGGCGGCAAGTGAAAAGGGGATAAACAATTCAGCTGGAAAAAGAATGGTTCAATTGTTTTTTTTTTTTTTTAATCACAACAAATTGAAAATCCAAAGAAGTCCATAGAAAATTAATCGTGTGCAAAACAGGTGACTGATTAAGTTAAAATTATAACAAAATTGTAAAATTTGGACTAATTAAACCATTTATTTTAATTATTAGATTAAGTTTATCTATCTAAATAATTATAAGATTAATGTGTTATTTATCTATAATTACATGACTATTTAAAAAAAAAAATCCAATATATAATGCGATTTTCTTTACTTGAATTTTGTACCCCATTATTAATCGTTTCATGCTATGAAACGTTCAATTGGGAAAGCAGAAAAAAAAAATTCAATTATATTTGGAGTAAATAATTAGGTGTGTAAAATAAACGTCAAAGAGATAAGCCCAATAGACAATGCAATGATAAGAGTTTATGATGCTCGGTATTTTCATTTAGATTGGTTTGTTTTATGTGATAAAATCATTAATTAATAAACAAATTAATTTTTTAGCCAACCAATTAAGGCTTCCCTTTTATCAATTATATTAATCCATAATTTATAAATTTAATTAACATTAAAATGATAATGAACGAATTTAACCAATTATGTAACCTACTTAAACATCCAGAAGATGTAAGGCTGAGTTTCGGTTACAAATGTACAATTAGTATAATTATTTAAAATAATAAACAAAAGAACAATATAGACTAATTTTAAAATAGATTTAATATTGAAGATTTTAAAGTTTTTACTTAGCTGTTATGATTTATTATTAAGCTTTTATATTGTGATATTACTAGTATAAATTTAATATTTATCATTTTAATGCTTTCAATTTTCTCTAAACGGTTATGATTTATTAAAAAAAATTATCTTAAAATTTAAAGTGTGATTTGAATAGTCATAATAAATTTAAGATTAAGTTACATAAATATTTTTCAAAAAAAAAAATTTACTATAGAAAAACACAATTTAGTATTTGTTAGTTTACTAATTTATTAATTAACTATAAAATTAAAAATTAAAATAATTTTTAATCAATCAATTCGCTTTAGAGATTGTAATGTTCCGTAATAAATAAATAAATAAGGGTATAATAGTATTTTTATTTGTAAGGAGTAAAATCCTCTATATATAAATTACTCAATTATTCAACTAATTTTATTTTTAATCCATTTGATAAAAAAAACATAGTCATTTTCTTATAACACATGTTATAAGAAAAAACATATATTTAACCTTCAATAAAAAAAAATATATGTTCATTTTCTTATAACATTAAAAAAAAAAATATATGTTTATTTACGTTATAAGAAAAATAAACATATGTTTTTTTTTCTTTCTCATTGAGGTTAAAAAGAAAACTTTATATATGAAGAGAGATTAAATTACACAATTAAATCGAGATACAATGAATTTTTTATAGCATATATATACAAACATAATAAGATGTTATTTTTGTGTTTTAAAAATAAAAAAAAATTAAGAAAATATTATAAAATTAATGCTCTTAAAACTTATAATAATAAAAATAATATTCTTAACTATAAAAATGTCGACGACAATGTCTCTATTTTGTACATTCCAATATCGAAACATGATAACATATCTTTTAGCTAAATGTCGCTAAAATATTGTTGTCATTGTTGCTTAAATATCTTTTTTTCAGCTAAAATGTTTTAGATATTGTCGCTTAAATATCGAGAAATGTCGTCAAAATATCAAAAAATATGAATATTGATTTTATTTTATTTTTTCGTTATCAATCCTTTCAATCATTTTTTTCCCCTCACTTTTGTACTTAGAAAATCATAAATATTGACAAAAAAGAGAATATATTTTTTAGTATTATATTAATGTTATAACTTATAGGTTCTATTGAAAGATAAAACTTATTATGCTTCCCTCATTATGAGTAATTTTAAAAATTAAATAAATAATTAATTTTTTTTACTATCAAAATTTATCTATTTATAATAGTTAATATAATTAGATATTAAACTTAATTTATTTAAACTTTGAAAAAAATATATATATTTTATTATACAATATATTAATTAATTAATTAATATAAATATTTAAATAAAAAAAATTAGTTTAAAGTATAAGTAATTGTCTTTTTTTTTTTTTTTTTTTTTTTTTGTGTTTTTGTTTTTTGATGTTTTATAAAATTTTAAAAAAAAAATCATATTTTTGATAGAGTTTTATACTTTTCGTGATTTATTTCAAATTTTTTTTAAGATGGCAATATTTTTGACATTTTAATAAAAATTATATTTTCAAATTTTGACTTTGAAACCTTGCATCTAGCACTAATTTTTATTATTTTTAATTTAGAGTAGGTGTATTATTGTTGTTATTATAAATTTTATAATCTTATTTTAAAAAATTAAAAAAAAAAAAATCAATGCTTTTAGGCTTTAGCTGCCAAGTGCCAACCAAGTATACACATCGGAATTTATATATATATATATATATATATAATTAATGGATTTATTAAAAATTGGGTATATTTTAAGGAAGGATAGACCAAATTTTCTGATTCCCCAAAAAGTTTTTCATTTTTTTTCTCTGCAATTTCATACGTTGTACAGAAAAAATTATCTAGGAAGTCACGTCATTAACAGTTCCACTATGAGCTCCACTACTGTTCCTCTTCGTTATCATCTTTCCCTTTCCCAAACTCCTACAATCCACACTCGTGATACCAGTTCCTCTGATGTCTATTTATCACAAACGTTCGCTCTCGCCTTAGCAAGCTCTGCCAAGAAGGCCAACCCCCATCTTGCCCGCCAATTGTTTGATACTCTTCCTCGCCCCACAACCGTTATCTGGAACACCATCATTATTGGGTTCATTTGTAACAACAATATGCCCAATGAAGCTCTTTTATTTAATGCCCAGATGAAGAAGTCTTCTCCTACCACCAAATGCGATTCCTACACTTACTCGTCTACCCTCAAAGCTTGTGCTGATACTCGTAACCTCAAGGTAGGTAAAGCTGTACATTGCCAATTTGTTCGATGTCTATATGGAATCCCTGTAGAATTGTATATAATTCTCTTTTAATACTCTACATGTCAAAATAAATTTGATAATTCGGAGCATGATTTGGTGCGTAAAGTGTTCGATAATATGCCTAAAAGAAATTGAAAGAAAGTAAACGCTAACTCCAAAGCAAGAATTCACAAAACAATAAAGAACAAGTCACAACACAGTATTTTAACGTGGTTCAATCCACAAAGTGTGAATCTACTCCACGGGAGGGACCAACCCTACCAATTCACTATCACAGCAAGATAGATTACACCCTCAATGCAGTTGATCTCATCACACTGCATATACAACTCTCAGTACAAGAAGAAACGTAACAACTACACATGTTAATCAAACTGTTCACCCTCTCAGTATTCACGCATCATCTGATACAAATACTTGATACTCTATATATACTTCTCCCTTTCTATAGTGCAACTAATGCTATCAATACAATAGAACCGTTGCCTTACAGAAACAGAATTATCCTTTCAGACAGGCTTACAGAAAACTGTCAAGACATTACTAACAAACAATTAGTTAGTATACACGTGCTCCACCTTGCTTCTTCTAATCATCAGAGGATGTAATCAGCCTTTAGTGAGTTATTCTTTCACATATCTCCACCTTGACTCATAAAGACATAAACACTTGCAGTAGTTTGGTCCCTGCCTCAGAATCCAATGTAATCAGCCTTCACCAATTCTAAGTAGATCAAGACACAACTTGAACTTACTTAGAGGTACCACCTTTGTTAACATATCAGCAGAATTCTGATCTGTTGAAATCTTCTCAATTGCTACCTTTCCATTAGCTACAACATCTCGAACAAAATACAGTTTTACATCAATATGTTTTGTTCGTTCGTGATACATAGGATTTTTAGAAGTGCAAATTGCACTTTGATTATCACAGTGCACTGGTACACTATTCAGCTTTATTCCAAACTGCTCTACCATTCCACGCAGCCATAAAGCTTCCTTTACTGCCTCAGTGAGTGCAATGTACTCCGATTCTGTGGTTGACAACGCAACAATATGCTGCAATGATGCTTTCCAGATTACAACATTTCCCAAAACTGTATAAATGTATCCAGTTTGAGATCTCCTTCTGTCCAGATCACCTGCATAATTTGCATCTACAAAACCACAGACAGAAGCTCTTCGCATTGTTCCTCTTTTATACATCAAATCAACATTGAGACTACCTCTCACATATTTCAGGATCCATTTAACTGCATTCCAGTGTTCCTGACCAGGGTTTGACATGTATCTGCTCACAATGCTCACTGCATGTGATAAATCTGGCCGAGTGCAGATCATTGCAAACATTAGGCTTCCAACTGCATTTGCATAGGGTATATGACTCATTTTTTCCCTCTCATCATCACTTTCAGGACATAGTTTTGAAGACAGTTTGAAGTGTGAACCCAATGGCACAGATATTGGCTTTGAATCAAACATATCAAATTTCTTTAGAATCTTCACCAAATAACTTTTCTGTGAGACAAAAAGTTTGCCTGCATTTCTATTCCTGTGAATTTCCATCCCTAGGATCTTTTTGGCAGCTCCCAAATCTTTCATTTCAAATTCATTTGAGAGTAATTGCTTAGCTCTTTCAACCTTATTCATGTCATTACTTGCTAGTAACATATCATCAACATACAACAGTAGAAATACACTTGCCTTTCCATCATCAATCTTTATGTATACATATGGATCATAATCACACCTTTGAAAACCAGTGGAAGTGATAAAACTGTCAAATCTTCTATACCATTGTCTAGAGGACTGCTTTAGACCATATAAAGATCTTTTCAATAAACAGACATGACTCTCCCTTCCTTTGCACACATATCCTTGTGGCTGATTCATATAAATGTCTTCATCTAATTCACCATGTAGAAAAGCCGTCTTGACATCCATTTGCTCCAAGAACCAATCATTGTGAGCAACAATTGACAGTAACAATCTTATGGATGTATACTTTACTACCGGAGAGAAGACCTCATGATAGTCAATGCCCTGTACTTGAGTATGTCCTTGTGTTATTAATCTGGCTTTGTACTTCTTCGGATCAGATACATCAATCCCATCCTTAAGTTTATACAACCACCTACAGCCAACTGTTTTTACTGCATTTGGTCTTGGTACTAGAACCCAGGTGCCATTTTTCATTAATGATTTATACTCTTCATGCATTGCCTCTACCCATCTCTTTGAATCTCTTGACATTACAGCTTCTTTATAAGTAACTGGTTCATCATAACATGTTTCCTCACTTGCTGCTAAAGCATAGTGAATTAAATCAGCTTCAGCAAACCTTACAGGTTTTTTAACTTCTCTGCGTGTTCTATCTCTAGTTAGCTGGTAGTTACTTAAGGAATCAAAGTCATATTGTTCAGTTGTAGTTTCTTCTGGCCTAGGCATGAAATCTTGATTTGAAGTATAAGGCTCAACAGCACTATCGGATCTAGTATCTCTGGAAATAACTTCATGATTTTCTGGTTGTGGTATTGAAGATTCCAACTCATTTGACTCCACCTCAATTTGATTCTTAAACTCATGATAATTTTTATATAAATCCATTTGATCCTTTGAGATTTTATCAACTTGAGAAATATTTGAAAGCTCATCAAACACTACATCTCTACTGATTATACTTTTTCTGTCTGCAATACACCAAAGTTTGTACCCTTTGACACCCTGTGGATACCCCATAAAAATGCACTTCTTGGTTCTAGGCTGCAATTTTCCTTCATTTACATGCACATAACCAATACATCCAAATACCCTCAGATGTGAGTAATTTGGTGTTTTGCCATACCAGATCTCATCTGGTGTCTTAAAATCAATTGCATTGAGTGGGCTTCTATTTAGTAAGTATGAAGCTGTCTGTACTGCTTCTCCCCAAATTTTTTTTTGCAATTTGGCCTTTGATAACATGCATCTTACCATTTCCAACAAAGTTCTGTTAAGTCTCTCTGCTACCCCATTCTGTTGGGGAGTAAGTCTAACAGTTCTATGCCTCTGAATACCATTGTATTTGCAATACTCATTAAATTCATGATGACAAAACTCCATTCCATTGTCTGTCCTTAGAGTGACAATCTTGCATCCAGTTTGGTTTTCAACCAATGATTTCCATTGCTTAAACTTAGTAAAGACCTCTTCTTTACTCTTTAGCACTATTACCCAATTCTTTCTTGAAAAATCATCTGTGAAAGTGAGGAAGTACTTATTTCCTCCTAGTGTTGTAGTTTGAGCTGGTCCCCATAAGTCAGAGTGAACATACTCTAATATCCTTGAGGTAGAGAGTGAACTAGGTGAAAACTTCACACGTTTTTGCTTGCCTGAGATACAATGTTCACACAGATCGATATTTGTGATCTTATCTCCATCCAGTAATCCCTTTTTTAATAGTTCAGAGAGTCTTTTATCACAAATATGACCCATACGATTATGCCATAGAATTGTCTTGTCTAAGGGTTCATTTGCAACTGCCACAGTACTATACTTACAGTTTCCATCAAGTATGTATAATCCATGTTGTTTAGATGCTTTTAGTATAACTAAAGAACCTTTACAGATCTTCATTTTTCCATGTTCTATTTTCACAGCATAACCAGAACTATCTAGCATGGCAACAGAAATTAGATTTTTCTGAATTTTTGGAACATACCTGACATCAGTGAGTACTTTCTCTGATCCATCATGCAGCTTTAATTTTACTTTTCCAATGCCCTTCACAGCACATTCAGAATTATCACCCAAAAGAACTTTTCCAATGTCCATTTCTTGGAGATCAAAGAACCAATCTTTTACTGGACAAATGTGAAATGAACATCCAGAATCCAAAATCCATTCATTTTCAGATTTGCTAGTAGACACAGTAAGTACATCTGGACTTTCAAGTGCTTGAGACACAATGTCACTATCACCATCATTGGAACAATTAAAGCCTTTCTTGAGTATGGGACAGTCTTTTCTCATATGACCTTCTCTCTGACATGCCCAGCATTTAGTTCCACGGTTTCTTGATTTTGATCTACCTTTAGATCGAAATCTCCCTTTTTTCTTGAATCCATTATCTCTCTTGTTTGGTCTTCCACGTGTAAACAATGAATCACCACTGATCGAATCTGTTTTATCCCCTCTACCTAGTTCTCGTTTCTCAAGCTTTAATTCTGAGTCTCTAGTTCGAAGGGAAGAAACTACAACATCAAACTTTAATCCATCTCTTCCATACTGTAGGGCATTTTTAACTTCTCTGAACATTTCTGGAACTGAGTTCAAGAGAATTATGGCTTGATTCTCATCTGAAAGCTCTTCTCCTGAATCCGTTCATTTTCTTTAATTGATCAAGGTTGCTTTCAAGATCCTTGCTAGTGTCCATCTTGAATCCAAAAAGTTGAACTTTCAGGCTTATTCGACTAGACAGAGACTTCACTAAGTAGAGATCATCAAGTTTTTTCCAAACCGCGAGAGCCGTTTTTTCTTTGTTCACTTGTCTAATCACATTATCACCAAGATTCAAGATTATGCTTGTGTAGGCTTTTTCGAGTAGTTTCTTCTTACTAAGTTCTGGGTAATTCTCTGGATACTCAGGACTCTCTGAAATTCTTTCTGAAACATCTTGTTGAACAAGTAGTGAATACATCTTCTGTTTCCACAATCCATAGTCACCAGACCCATCAAACTTGTCAATTTCATATTTTGTAAATCCCATCTTATTTAAAATCATTAGCCATCCCAGGAACTTGGTCAAATCTGTTCAGGAATGATTCTTGAATTGATCAGGTTCAAGATTGTATCAAGAACAATTCTGTTTCACTTCTCCAAACTCCAATGCTCTGATACCAAATTGAAAGAAAGTAAACGGTAACTCCAAAGCAAGAATTCACAAAACAATAAAGAACAAGTCACAACACACAGTATTTTAACATGGTTCAATCCACAAAGTGTGAATCTACTCCACGGGAGGGACCAACCCTACCAATTCACTATCACAACAAGATAGATTACACCCTCAACGCAGTTGATCTCATCACACTGCATATACAACTCTCAGTACAAGAAGAAACGTAACAACTACACATGTTAATCAAACTGTTCACCCTCTCAGTATTCACGCATCATCTGATACAAATACTTCATACTCTATATATACTTCTCCCTTTCTATAGTGCAACTAATGCTATCAATACAATAGAACCGTTTCCTTACAGAAACAGAATTATCCTTTCAGATAGGCTTACAGAAAACTGTCAAGACATTACTAACAAACAATTAGTTAGTATACACGTGCTCCACCTTGCTTCTTCTAATCATCAGAGGATGTAATTAGCCTTTAGTGAGTCATTCTTTCACAGAAATGTTGTCGCTTGGAATACCCTCGTTTCTTGGTATGTTAAGACAGAGAGATATGAAGAAGGGGTAAAGCAGTTTGTACTGATGCTGAAAGTAAGAATAAAACCTAGTACCATCAGTTTTGTCTGTGTTTTTCCTGCTCTATCCGGCATGAGAGAAAGTAGACCATCTAATGTTATTTTTGGGTTGCTTATTAGAATGGTTTGTGAATATATGAATGATTTGTTTGTAGTTAGCTCTGCAATATGTATGTTTTCTGAGCTTGGTTGCCTTGATTTAGTGAGGAAGGTTTTTGGCAATTGTTTGATAGAAATACAGAGGTTTGGAACACCATGATTGATGCGCATGTGCAAAATAACCTTCATGCTGAAGCAATTAACCTTGTCCTTGAGGCAATGGAGTCAGAGGTTGCTGATCTTGATGAAGTTAGTTTCCTTTCAGCTTTAACTGCAGTTTCACAATTGCAAGATTTGAAGTTAGCTCAACAGTTCCATGCTTATGTAATCAAGCATTTGCAAATATATCCAATAATCATAAAAAATGCAATTATTGTTATGGATTCAAGGTGCAATTGCATTGATATGGCATTCAAATTTTTTCACAATATGCCAGAAAGAGATGTTGTTACGTGGAATACCATGGTTTCTGCATTTGTCCAGAATGGGTTTGATGATGAGGCTTTAATGCTTGTCTATGAGATGCAAAAGAAAGGATATGCAGTTGATTCCGTTACTGTAACTGCTCTTTGATGAGTGCTCGAAAAGCACTAATATTTCGTGATTAATTATGCTTGATTGATTGATATATAGATTTATTATGACTATTATTTCGATTATTTTCATAAATCTATCCATTCGGAGTCACGGGTATATTTTAGTGCATTTCAGGTGTTTTTAGCGTCAAATGATTCAAATGATGAAAATACGCGAAGACGGAACACCTACGGCGCTCGGATCACGAGTTACGGACTAATCAAGACGAATATGTAAGCCTTACATATAGTGCCATCACATATGTAAGGGGGGACGTGAAAAGAAGGAAAGCATTGCGCGCCGCGGCGAGAGAATTGCATGCCGCGGCGTGAGGCTCTCGAGTTTGATCCTGAAAACATAGAAGCATTGCGCGCCGCGGCGAGGGAATTGTATGCCGCGGCGGGGAGCTCTCGGGTTTTTGCATATTTTCCAAATTTTGTGTTGCGCTGCTGCGGGGAAAATGCATGCCGCGGCGCGCCTATTCCTATTGCAATCAGGAATCCCTTACATCTATAAATACCCCCTTAGACCCCCTTTACAAATAGAACTCGAATTGATACACAACTCTTACACTTTACAATTTTGCAACCAAACAAGAGATTCAATCGACTTTGGGAGTTTTGCTACACAAAAACAAAGCAAGAGAAACCATTCTAAGGATCCAAAGAAGCCGTCGACAATCGAAGATAAAGCTTACGGAGAAGAACGCTATCCCATCCATAAGCGGTATTTAGATCTAGGTTTTCTTTGGTGTTGTAGAATTCTATTTTTCTTCTTCTTTCGTTGGAGTGTATGTCATATTTTATTTGTCTATGAATATTAATATGAACATGTCTGGCTAGTTTTATTATGGATGTTTAGTTTGTGTTGCCATGTTTGCTAGAACTGTGTATGGTGAATGTTTTATTGATTTGGAATAAACGAATTACTTTTTGATTAAGAGCATGTTTAGATATTTGATTATGAATAATCATGGGCCCATTTGATGTTCGTAGTTAGGTTGAAAAATCTGAGAATTTAGTTATAGGAACGTCACCTTAACTTTATTCAAAAACACTTAATCAAAGCTTCAAGTTAGTGACTTAGTCATAGCATTAATTTGATTGGCATGTTTTCCTTGCGCATAATTTGATTACTATTTGATTTACCCCCGCCAAAGGCAGTTAATTAGTTAATCAATAAAGAGACCTACCCCCGCCAAAAGGAGTCTCGTAATTAAAAGGAAAGCCGATAGTTTAGTTTATATAGGACATTTATGTTATTTCACCATACCTTTTCGATGCAAGCATGGTCAACCAAGCTAAACGTCCATACATCCTCCACTGATCTTCAAATCTATTTGAATTGATTGTGAATTTGCAATATTGTTTTCGTTAATTGTTCGTACCATTGATCTTGTCACAATTCCAACTTGTTTACAGTTTTATTAGATTTAGGATTCTAGTTATTTAGAGTTTTAGTTTTACTAGAACTCTATTTAATTAGTATTTTATTTGCATTAGGATTCTAGTTACTTAGAGTTTTAGTTTCACTAGAACTCTATTTAATTAGTGTTTTATTTTTGTTAGAACTCTATTTAGATTAAGAAGACAGTTATTTACAACCACTGCAATTCCTTGAGAGACCGACCTTGGAAGTTGCTTATCACTTTACTACGAGTGATTCGTACACTTGCGAGTACACATTTTAACACATCACTCTTCTCTCTGCAGCATCAAATTTTAGAAATCCACATATTGGAAAACAGACCCATGCCTGTCTTATGAGGCACAGAATTAAATTTGAGGGGATGGAGAGCTATCTTATAGACATGTATTCTAAATCAGGTTTAGTGAGGACTTCGGAACAACTCTTCAAGAAAAACTATAATAACAATAGAGATCTGGCTACTTGGAATTCTATGATTGCTGATTACACTCAAAATGGGCAGACTGATGAAGCTTTTGTCGTCTTTGTGCTGATGCTAGAGCAAAAAGTTGGACCAAATGCTGTAACCTTGGCGTCTATTATTCCAGCTTGTAGTCCGACGGGGAAGATACATCTAGGTAAACAAATTCATGGATTCTCTGTTCACCACAACCTGGACCAAAATGTCTTCGTGGGAACTGCTCTTATTGACATGTACTCCAAGTCAGGTGCCATCACTTATGCTGAAAATATTTTCATAAAAGCTAATGAGAATAATTCAGTCAGTTACACCACAATGATACTCGGTTATGGTCAGCATGGGATGGGTGATGGAGCTCTCTCTTTGTTTCATTCAATGCAGGATTATGGCATAGAACCTGATGCCATTACCTTTATTGCTATCTCGTCCACTTGCAGTTATTCTGGTTTGGTGGATGCAGGTCTGCAAATATTTGAATCGATGAAAAAGGAACACAACATCCAACCATTAACTGCACATTACTGTTGGCAGACATGTTAGGGAGGTTTGGTAGGGTAGTTGAAGCATATAAGTTCATTGAAGAATTGGGTGAAGAGGGCAATGTCACTACAACAAAACTGATCTTTAGTCTCGAAAAATTGGTCACGGTTTTACAAAAAACCGAGGCTATAGGTTTTTGGTC
Organism: Elaeagnus macrophylla; assembly: GCA_029378325.1. Classification (NCBI taxonomy): domain Eukaryota; kingdom Viridiplantae; phylum Streptophyta; class Magnoliopsida; order Rosales; family Elaeagnaceae; genus Elaeagnus; species Elaeagnus macrophylla. The sequence continues at coordinate 32,843 of JARDWI010000016.1, read as the reverse complement.
ACAGTCTTCTTAAAACCGTGACCATAGTGTATATATATAATCTCGGTTTTTAAAATAACCGTGACCATAAGTGAAGTTACAAAAACAGAAAAAATTTATAGCCACGGTTTTTAAATAACCGTGACCTTAACGTATAATATAGTCTCGATTTTTTTAAAACCGTGACCCAAAGTTTTTTTTTTTTTTTTTTAAGTTAAAATCAAACTACTTCCTTATGATATATATATATATAAAAAAAAAAGAGGAACCTAACTCACATAACGCACTGGCGAAATCCCGAGTACCTGCGTGAGAGAGTCTCCGCCAACGTCCACCCCACTCCCAGCCGAGCTCCTCCAGCCCACTTCCAGCCTCTATCGCCGTTCCTCCTCCCAGCCGAGCTCTTCCACCAGATCTGCAGCATCCAACATAATCTTCCACCATCCGCGCGCTGCACCATCACCTGCCTTGCACCAGCCACGAGCTACCACCCACGGTCGCTGAAGCCCCGGCCGAATTTTGGTTTTTCGCCTAGGGAGACCGAGTCGCAGGAGTCTGATGGTTTGGATGAGTTGAGACGGGACGAGACAGCGAATCGGCTAGCGACAGTGTAAAAGGCTTCTCAGTTTTCCCCAATTTTTTCTAACTTGGCAACTTGGTCAATAGCATTAGAAGTTCAGAGTAAATTAGAAAGGGACTTTGATTTTGGCTTCTTTTTTATTTCTTATTTTTCGAAATTTGAGTATATATCGATTACGTAGTCTGGATTTTGTTTCCTGCGATTTTGGTGGGAAATTCCTGGAACTTTGCCTGCCAAAAATGAATATTTTGTTAATTACAAACTCTAAAGAGCCTGTCTTTTGATTTTAATTTGAGAAGTTCTGGCATTTTTAGCTAATGAATTTGATTTGCTGGCTGCTATCTATAATATAGGTACCTCGGACACGTTTCAGCAGACAACAAAAATGATGAACTTGTTTTCAATCACTGAAAAACCGACTGTCTTGGCACCACCTCAAGACTTTAAATACATGAACTTGTTTCCTGTGCAAGCAGTTTTTGGTTCCTATGTTCCTAAGGAAGAGATCTCCAAGATTGCTGTTTCTAGGTATGGTTCTTTTTCCTTTTGCTCTTAAGTTCCTTACCAATAACGCATAATTGACTGAGATATGAATTTAACCCCTATCACTATACTATTCATTTAGTTTGTGGTGCTTGGAAGTGCAAATATTTGTTTTTTCGTGAAGATGATATTCATATTTGTTGTGTTTTAGTTGTTCAATGGTTTGTTTGTATTTGCTTCACATTTCAAGTTGACATTATTCAGATCGGATATGGATTTTGGATTTTATAGTATTGTCTTCTTTTATAAATTTATGGTTATGTGCATTCCTCTTTGAGATTTCGTTTAGGACATTAGGATTGAATTGAATTCATCTGAACTGGGAATTTGAGCTAAGACCTTTCCACTTTGCAACTTGCTTTATCTTGTTCTGTGATCACATTTCCCTTGCTAAAATTGTGATTATATAAATGCTATTATCATGATAATGTAACTTCACATCCTCTTGTTTCATAAATTTTTGAAATTTCAGCTTCAGTTTAGTTAATTGGTCATTATAAACCTCAAGTTTCAATCTTAACCTATGGATGTTAATGTGCAAACAGGCATGGCTGTAGGGAGAGATCTAAAGAGAAAGAAGAATCATGTCGTTGCGGTAATAGGTGATGGTGCCATGACAGCAGGGCAAGCTTATGAAGCTATGAACAATGCCGGATATCTTGATTCTGATATGATAATTATTCTTGATGACAATAAACAAGTTTCTTTACCTACTGCTACTCTTGATGGTCCTATACCACCTGTTGGAGCTTTGAGTAGTGCTCTCAGTAAATTGCAGTCCAATAGGCCTCTCAGAGAATTGAGAGAAGTTGCTAAGGTAAGTTATTGAAACAATGTTAAGAACATGAAGACAACTCAATTGAAATCTAGTTAAGTCTCAATCTAATTTATCTTGTATGAGATCATTGTAGGGAGTTACCAAACAAATTGGTGGTTCAGTGCATGAACTAGCTGCTAAAGTTGATGAATATGCTCGTGGGATGATCAGTGGTTCTGGCTCAACACTATTTGAAGAGCTAGGACTTTATTACATAGGTCCAGTTGATGGTCACAACATAGATGACCTTGTTGCTATTCTCAAGGAAGTTAAAAGTACCAAATCAACAGGGCCAGTTCTAATTCATGTTGTGACTGAGAAAGGTCGAGGATATTCATATGCTGAGAAAGCTGCAGACAAGTACCATGGTATAATCTACTAGTTTTATGGACTTGCTTTTGTCTTCTAAAAGTGACAAAGATATTGTAGCTATACATGCTACAATGGGAGGTGGAACGGGCTTGAACCTCTTTCTTCGCCATTTTCCAGCAAGATGTTTTGATGTTGGAATAGCAGAACAACATGCTGTCACTTTTGCTGCAGGTCTGGCCTGTGAAGGCATTAAACCTTTTTGTGCAATTTACTCATCTTTCATGCAGAGGGCATATGACCAGGTAAGTCAATGGCTTCTTCTACTTCCATTATCATCTGCAACAAAATTTTTAATAATCCTATATTTGGTCATTATTAGTTGATTGATCCTCGAGTATTTTCCTCTAAAGATAGTGCCTCGTGTTTTTGCTGTAGGTAGTGCATGATGTTGATTTGCAGAAACTACCTGTAAGATTTGCAATGGATAGAGCAGGATTGGTTGGAGCTGATGGACCGACACATTGTGGAGCTTTTGATGTCACTTTTATGGCATGTCTCCCAAACATGGTGGTTATGGCTCCTTCTGATGAGGCAGAGCTTTTCCACATGGTTGCCACGGCTGCTGCTATAGATGATAGGCCAAGTTGCTTCCACATGGTTTAAGACTGACAGTTGCTGATGCATAAAACCCCTATCACTATATGTACGTTTAATTATTAGTATTGTAATTATTATATGACACTCTATAATGTGTCATTAATTTTGAAACAATTTGGGCATTAATATTTATAATTTAAACCTAATTCGGATCGCATGGAATGTAATCGCTATATTAGTTTCAATAATATATTTTTGGATATGAATGTTGTATTTATAATATTGAAAAAACAGGTATTTAAATTTATTAAAATGCTAAAAATAGGTGCCATTATTTTGAAATGAACATTACCTATAGTCACGATTTTTGAAAAATCGAGACCAAAAGTGCCGAAATATCACGAAATGAACATTACCTATGGTCTCGGTTTTTGAAAAAACCGAGACCATAGAATTGTATAAGGTCTCGGTCTTTGTAAAAATCGAGACCATAGGTATTACATATGGTCACGGTTTTTTGAAAAACTGAGACCTAAAGTGAACAATTGGTCACGGTCTATGAATAACCGTGACCATATCATATATCTACGGTCACGGTTTTTAACCGTGACCATAGGCCCTAGTCTAAGGTCTCTCCTTCTTAGGTCACGGTTTTTAAAACCGTGACCATAGGTCTACAGTCACGGTTAAAAACCGTGACCATATGCCAGTTTTGTGGTAGTGTGTGATGGAAATATGGGGATCCCTTATTGGAGCTTGAAGAATTCATGGACAATATGAATTGGGAAAATATGTTCCAGAGAAGTTGCTTAAAATGGAGAAAAAAGAGGGCATTGATGCACAAAAACTTGATAGTCAAATTTTGTATTTTATATAAGCTCGCAAGTGCACGAGTCACTTATAGTAAGCGACAAGTATACTCCCAAGATCGTCTCTCAAAGGAATTGCTGTGGTTTTAAAACGTTATCTATTTTCTTATTTAGTCGAACAAACAATCCTAAACATTCTAACAGTTGTCAATTGAAGAACAGATCGTGAATTCGGAATTAAATTGAAAACTAAAATAAAATGAAAATAAAAGTAATCACAACCAAGGGGAAGGTGATGGATGTAAATGGGAATATATTAGTTCGCTATCCATTCATGGCAAAAACGAATTAAGCATTCAATTCAAAGTTGGATTTAATGATTTTTCCACTAAACCTAGAAAATCCCAAATCAATGGCGATTTTCACTACAATCAATTAATTAACGTCTTTGGTCCGGATCATTAACTAATCAATCGAAATTAGCTCAAGGAAATGGTTCTAACCACCTAAACTAACACAAATCAATGCAATCAATTTAGGCTCTTGTTCATAACGCACAATTAAGCAAAGATGGTATTTCTAATGCCTAATTCTTAAATATTCTTTCTAACCACAAACTAAGGTTTGGTCCACCATTAATTCACAATCAGAAATTCATAAGAACATGAACAAGAAATAAATCCAAATCATATATAATTAAATTACAAAATTGTTCTTCCAATCATTGGAAGCAATACTAACATCCCAAATACATAAATTAGCCAACCATAACTAAATTGGTGTCAATCAATTTAGTCATAGAGGCAAACCACAAAATCAGAGAAGAAAATGATATTACACTAAAAATTACCCCAATGAATCCTCTAGCTCCAAATCCTTGAAGTTGATTGATCCTCTTCCTCAAATCCTTGGAGTAGCTTCAACAATGGAGGTTCTCCTCTTGATTTTGGGTTGATTTTGGGTGGAAAAACCCTTGCTGCAGTAGCAGCTAAGGGGAGGCAGAAAATGGGTGTGAAAACTTATGTTTGGGAGAGGTATAATGTTGTATTTATAGGGGGAAGGAAGTGGAATACGCGTTTTAGGGTTTCTGGGCAATTTTGACACCTCCCACCGCGGCACAGGTTTTTCCCGCCGCGGCGCGTGTTGAATTTTGGCTCGTTGGTTCAAAACAGAAACCTCCCCGCCGCGGCGCACAATAATCATGCCGCGGCGCGCCATGTTTTCATGATTTTCCAGGATCAACCCGAGAGCCTCTCGCCTCGGCACACAATTCCTTCGCCGCGGCGCGCCTTGTATGTAACAGTGTACATGGTATGTACATTTATGTACATGCGTTGTACATACTTTGTTGGTTATCGATGTAAGGCTTACAGAATGAAATGGCACCTAATGTAAGGCTTACATATTTAGACATTTTTACTTCATTTTTGCTCTCTTTTCCACATTTCTTTCCAAACCTACTTTGACCTGCAAAACAATAGAATACCCTCCAAAACAAGATTATATCGAGATTAAACGCAAAATAAACACTTAAAAACATAACAAATAGTAGATCAAAATAGTGTTCATCAAATACCCCCAAACCTACATTTTGCTAGTCCTCAAGCAAAACTAAAATTAAACTATACTAACCTAAATCACTTCCGTAGATTGTCACGGTTGCATTTAGCATATGCAACAAGCCTTTAAACCCCTAGGTTGCCCTAGTGGACGAGTTAAAGTCTCGTGAGGGTTTTCAGTGATGATTCCCACAAACATCCAACTAAAAGAAAAACTAAAATGACAAATAACAAAACTAAAATTGAAGTTAACAAAACTTGTCATGCTTTAGTTTCTTTCCAATTCATAACCAAAACTTTATACACAAATTTATCCAACATTTTAACACATCAAGGTTCACCATTTAGATCAATCTTGCTTCACAAATCTAAATCTCAATACTAAAAGCGTATCAACATTGACTCCCCCAAACCTAGTGTCAAGAATGTGAATTCGTTTCAACTCTAATCCTCACCAGATTTACTCTCTAAATCACACCGATCCTATGGGTTCAAGCACTCATCAAAGTATATGCGAATAGAAGTTATGTAAAGAAACGAGCTAATATGTTCGCATATGATTAAACAAGAAAAGCTCAAAAGTGCATAACATCGATCTCATGAAAGGAATCAAATGATAGGATTTATGAAGAAATCACATTACTAATCTCATGCAGTAATTAAAATCCTCAAGCAAAAATTTCAAGTGTGCCCTAGAATGAAAATGCTTTGACTTTAAGGGAACTTATTTCCTTTTTTTTTTTTATTTATGTATTAACCATTCATACTTGAAGAACTTAGGGTCATAAGAAACTTATTATCTTTTTTTTTTTTTTTTTTTTTAATACAAAGACCCAAATACATATGTATTTTGTGAATGGATATAGTTTTTCCCTCATATCTTTTAAAGTCAAACATGGATGAGATAGGCAAACACTCCAAATTTTACTCAAATCATTTAATCTAAGCAATTCAATTAAGCACATGATCTTTCATTATATGTTTAAAATCCTATCATTCAATGCAAAAACCTATAGAGATCATCTAACAATTTGAAATGATATGAAAGGTGTTTAAAAGAGTAGAAGAATATTTATCTCTCAGAATAAAACGTTAAGGGCTCAATAATATACTCACAGGTAGTTTCCACTATTCAATTCCTAAACACAAGATTCGGGTTCATCTCAGTTCCAACATCAAAAGCATGAAACACAGATTGCAAATTAAAACTGATCCTTATAACGAACCTTAAACATTTCAAAAATCAGATAAACAATGCATAAAACTCGATTATTCATCAAAAATTGACCAAAAGCATGAAAATGTTGTTACCAACCAAAAATGCAAAATGCACCCCCAAACCTAAACTAAACATTGTCCTCAAGGTTTTCAACTACGCACATGTTCAGAAAAGCATTTAAAAGGAACAAATAGAAAATTAACTAAACTAAAAGAAAAAGAAAAATATTACCTAAAATAGTGGGTTGCCTCCCACCAAGCGCTTTCTTTAACGTCTTAGCAAGACGTTGCTAATCCACTCCTATCCACCATCATCAAAAATCTTGAAGTGTGTGATATCGATTTTCCGAGCTAGTATGTCATTAAGCGTATCCTTCCATCTCGGTAGTTGTTTCCTATGAAGCACAGCACACACTTTCTGGTGGAAGTAGTAAGGAGAAGGATTTGGGGACGTACAAGTCTTAGGTTCTTTGAGTGGTAAAGGAGGTACAGAGAATTCCTCCTTGTTCTCCTTAGAAGGTTGTAGAATTTGATTTTCCTCAACTTGACCTTCTTTGAGAATTGCTTGCTCCCCATCTGAATTTTCTACACAAACTGGTAAATCATTAGAAATTTCAGGAAAATAAATATTTTCAAAATTTTTACCACTTTGAAGGATTGTGTCATCCTTCATTTGCTCAATTTGAGTGGGCAACTCTTCTTGTGCTAGAAGTTGTTCCGCTAGTTGCCCAATTTGCATTTCAATCCTTATCATAGAGTCTTCTAAGGAATCCAACCTTTGATTACGTTTCTCTTGGTTTTCTAAACTAACTTGAATAAAAGTATTCAAGGTATCCTCCAAGGTTGGTCTCTTCGGGTGAATGGGTAGGTCATAAGGATTGAAATATGGGTATGAGGCATAGGGTGGGTTAGTGTTTGCTTCCCAATAAAAATTTTGGTGATTTTCCAACTCGGGAATATAGGTATAGGGATCATTCCAAGGTAGGCGACATCCCTCATTAAGATCGATATCCCGGTTGGTAGAGGTATAGAAATCACCTGCAAAAGTGCAAACATTAGCATCATGTCCATGTAAACCGCAAATACCACATACCTCCATAATTGCTAGCTCTTGGATATTAGTATCCAGCCTGATTAAGTGCTCTTTTGAATATGTTGATGTAGTCTATGAACGGTACCTTTCATATACTAACAAAAACAACAAAGAAATCAAAGCACCACAATATATATCCAGAAAAAAGAAAATAAATAACAAAAGAAATAAAATAAAACAAACAACTAAAACAAATGACTCAAACAAATAAAAATAACTAACAAACTAAAAATAATAAAACAAAACAAAAAAATTAACAAAATCACAAAAATAAAAAGAAATCACAAAAATAAAGAAATACGAAAAACAAACTAAACAAAAAAAATAAATAAACACTTTAAAACGCCAATTCCCCGGCAACGGCGCCAAAAACTTGATGCACAAAAACTTGATAGTCAAATTTTGTATTTTATATAAGCTCGCAAGTGCACGAGTCACTTATAGTAAGCGACAAGTATACTCCCAAGATCGTCTCTCAAAGGAATTGCTGTGGTTTTAAAACGTTATCTATTTTCTTATTTAGTCGAACAAACAATCCTAAACATTCTAACAGTTGTCAATTGAAGAACAGATCGTGAATTCGGAATTAAATTGAAAACTAAAATAAAATGAAAATAAAAGTAATCACAACCAAGGGGAAGGTGATGGATGTAAATGGGAATATATTAGTTCGCTATCCATTCATGGCAAAAACGAATTAAGCATTCAATTCAAAGTTGGATTTAATGATTTTTCCACTAAACCTAGAAAATCCCAAATCAATGGCGATTTTCACTACAATCAATTAATTAACGTCTTTGGTCCGGATCATTAACTAATCAATCGGAATTAGCTCAAGGAAATGGTTCTAACCACCTAAACTAACACAAATCAATGCAATCAATTTAGGCTCTTGTTCATAACGCACAATTAAGCAAAGATGGTATTTCTAATGCCTAATTCTTAAATATTCTTTCTAACCACAAACTAAGGTTTGGTCCACCATTAATTCACAATCAGAAATTCATAAGAACATGAACAAGAAATAAATCCAAATCATATATAATTAAATTACAAAATTGTTCTTCCAATCATTGGAAGCAATACTAACATCCCAAATACATAAATTAGCCAACCATAACTAAATTGGTGTCAATCAATTTAGTCATAGAGGCAAACCACAAAATCAGAGAAGAAAATGATATTACACTAAAAATTACCCCAATGAATCCTCTAGCTCCAAATCCTTGAAGTTGATTGATCCTCTTCCTCAAATCCTTGGAGTAGCTTCAACAATGGAGGTTCTCCTCTTGATTTTGGGTTGATTTTGGGTGGAAAAACCCTTGCTGCAGTAGCAGCTAAGGGGAGGCAGAAAATGGGTGTGAAAACTTATGTTTGGGAGAGGTATAATGTTGTATTTATAGGGGGAAGGAAGTGGAATACGCGTTTTAGGGTTTCTGGGCAATTTTGACACCTCCCACCGCGGCACAGGTTTTTCCCGCCGCGGCGCGTGTTGAATTTTGGCTCGTTGGTTCAAAACAGAAACCTCCCCGCCGCGGCGCACAATAATCATGCCGCGGCGCGCCATGTTTTCATGATTTTCCAGGATCAACCCGAGAGCCTCTCGCCTCGGCACACAATTCCTTCGCCGCGGCGCGCCTTGTATGTAACAGTGTACATGGTATGTACATTTATGTACATGCGTTGTACATACTTTGTTGGTTATCGATGTAAGGCTTACAGAATGAAATGGCACCTAATGTAAGGCTTACATATTTAGACATTTTTACTTCATTTTTGCTCTCTTTTCCACATTTCTTTCCAAACCTACTTTGACCTGCAAAACAATAGAATACCCTCCAAAACAAGATTATATCGAGATTAAACGCAAAATAAACACTTAAAAACATAACAAATAGTAGATCAAAATAGTGTTAATCAGGCATCACAGGCTACCATGTTTTGCTCTCAAATATGTATGTAGAGGAAGGAAACTGGGAAACGGTTGATAAAGGGAGAAAACAAATGAGGGAAAAGGGTTTGAAGAAGGAGACTGGATGCAGTTGGATAGATATATCGGGTTATGTGTATAGTTTTGTGTCAAAGGACCTGAAACGCCATCAGTGCAATGAGATATACGCCATGCTGAGAAACTTAGCATTTGAGACAGAAGCTGCTGGTCATAGGCCTGAAATCATATTCAACCTTGATGGGGTCATTGAATATGATTAATAGTATAGAAGACTTGTGACATTTTTTTGGCCTATTTGAGTGACATATGGGGGCTAGCACTTCATTGTTCGACGGAGCGGTGAAATAGGCAGTTAGGCCGGTTAGTTGCTATTTTGATTTATCTGTGTCTATAATACTGCATTACTGTTAGATTGCTGAACTTTTTATGTCCGAATTCTTCCATGTAGCTAAATCTTCCTTATAGCATATCAGCATATGATATCTGGTATCTTCTGTTGAAAGACTTCTTGTTGGGGAAATTTTTTGAACTTATTGTTGAATATTGATCTCTACGATCTTCAAGTTAAGTCTCCATAATTTTCAATTATGATACTGTAAAATTATTATAAATAATACAATATTTGAACTTCGCTGTCCTTAAGACGCTATTTGTCCTCACCAATTTGGTGATGCACTAAGGTTCAGCAAATATGCCTTTATGCACCTCTTCAATTATGTTACAACTCTTTGATGAGTTGTGACTTTTTCAAAAGTCATGTCTTTTAGAACATATGTAATTGTTTATAATAATTAGAACCTATTAAAAAGTCACGTCCTTTTACTTAAGTCACAACCTTTCAACATAGCATTTTACTTCCAAAAATGGCAACTATTCAATGCATCTTTTGTCAAAAGGCATTTGCTCAACGATTGCAACTTTTTAGCCAAAGGCTATATCTTTTCAATTATTTGTTATATCTTTGTATTGTAATTTTGTCAGGAGCAAGAATGGAAGAGAAGAGCATTACTTTAACAACAAATAAAAGGAAAAGAAAAGCAATTGGCCAAAGAAATTACGTTCATGAAAAACGTGAAAATTCTAATGGAGCAGGAAGGGAGGAGATGAAAGTAGGAAGAGTGAAAAAAAAAAAAAGCAAAAGCATTTAACAAAAATTGAAGAGGCCAAAGAACACCAATGCATCACATGAAGTTGGTGAAGATGAGAAAGCAAATTAGCAATCTATTGGTGAAAAAAATGACGTTATCACGATGAGAAAAAAAAAAAGAAAAAGAAAGAAGCAGCAGTTTATTAAATTATATATAATCAATTTAATTATACTATATTATAAAGTTTATCTTTAAATATTTTATAGACTAATTATTATACAATTTAACATAATTTAGTCTAATATAACTATAATTTATTCAATATGATGCACTAAGAGCTTGTTTGATAATAATTTTGATTCATAATTTTTTATTTTTTTAAGTGATTTATTTAATTAGGTATGTTTATGTTTGGTAATGGTTTTTGATTTTGATTTTTACATTTTTGAGAAATTACTACCAAAATATGAGTGATTCATAAATCTTTAAAAATAAAATTTTTGAATCAGAATTATGATTTATAATTTTTTTTTATTTTGATCAAATGTTTTTTATAGAGAGAAAATTAAGTCTTATAATTTTTGTATGTATAAATATTAGAAGGAAATAACTAAAAAATTTAAATTTGTAAAAAATAATTATTTTTTTAAATTATTTATAAAAAATTAAAAATTAAAAAATCTTGTCAAATAATTTGAAATTAATTTTTAATTTTTTATTTTTAAAAATTATTAAGTATAAATTTTTATTATTAAAGATTATTTTTATAAAAAAAATTAAAAATTATTAAATTAATTATTTAAACATAAATTATAAATTACGAATCCAAATCTTAAAAAAGAATCGTTTATTGGGTTGTACTTGTTTGAAAAGGTGAGCTGACGAAGGCATGACATCTTAATTCTTGAGCTATTCAGCAGGTTTTGACTTTCTAGAGGCTATAAGAATTAACTCTGGTTATGTGGTTCACAAGAAAACTTCCTCCTTGTGCATGACGTACTTAAATGTCGGAGTCATAATTTTTTATACGATAACAAGATACAATATAAATTTTTTTAATAAAAATTAATCAATAATTTTTTTATATTTTTAAAAATTTTATTATTTTTTACTATTATAAATAAACAATACGAAAAAAAATTAAATAAATTTTTTCATATATCAACTGACACAAAAATTAAATACGAATAATATGAATCGAATCCTATACTAATAAAAATAACATGACACAAATATGATATAAATATAACTAATATAATATGATTGTAACCCTTACTTAAACGCTATTATTAAGAAAGCTGTAGATAAAGATCTGACGGTCATACCAATCATACTTTTAGACTGAATTTTTTTAATTGGTAAGTATCCAATTAATAACAAATTAACTATATCAACTAAACAGCAGAGAAAAATAAATAAAAAAATAATTATATAAATTTATGTAGTTTAGTATAAAGCCTAACTCAACACAGAAAATAATTCAATATTTTAAATTGTATTTATATAATAGATATAAATTTTGAGTTAACTTAAGATTTTAATACATTTAATTTATAGATTTCTCTCAATGACAAATAAAAGTAATATTTTCAATATTTTAGAGCTCCCAAATTTACTTTCTTAATTTTTCTCTTTCTAAAATGCAATTATTAAATTTAGGGTGTCAAACGAGATGTATGAAGTCCACTTTTTTGAAAATTTAACTCAAATATACGTAAAGTAATTGACTTAAATAGCTTGTATTCTAATTAAAAGCTAAATTTTTTAAAATTAGTAATAATATAATTAAAATTGTGCATTTTAGTTATATCAAAATTAGTTAAATTACATAAATATCATTTCATTCTGATTCATTCAACTCAACCCATACCTGTTACAGTTTACATTTACATGTACTTTACATAGTATGTAAATAATTTACATACCTGTTATAGTTTACATTTACATATATGTAAATAATTTACATAGTATGTAAATGAATTTATATACCAATATGATAATATGTAAATGAGTTTACATAACAAAAATAATATAGCAGAAAATCTAATTCATTTCACAAAAACAACCTAAAAATTGCAACATCTTCAAAAGCAATTCTTAACCTCATAAAAAGCAATAATACCAATCACTATTAAAATTAATTACAGTGGTTAACAGAAAATCTATAGTAGAATCTTCTCAATCTAGAAACCAACTCAATGTTAGCATTTAAATTTCTAATATGTAGATATATTTATGAATCATGAACAGTTCAACCTGTCCGATATTGAAAGGACGTTAATAACGCTATTATTGTCCAACGAGGGACATGCTTTAGTCAAACATGAGATCATGCTATATTGTAATTCTGACAAGATTATGAAGATAAAAAGCTTTGTTATGTGTTCTTATGCATTTTTTAAAGACACTACTCAAAGGGATAATTGACAGAATTTTTAATGCTTACAATATTTGATGCTTTTCTATGTTATTTTATTCTCTCTTTTATTTAATCTCATTAATGAAGGTTTTTTCAGTTGGTTGCCTGAGCACGTTACGTTACTTGCTTGTTTTGTCGAGGAGCTATCATTGGTGAAATCCACAGTTGCAAAAGCAGTTGAGAATTCAAACGTACTAATGCAGATACTTAGAATACTCAAAAATATTCATTTATTGAAGAGCAACGAACGAAGTAATAGATAGTTGATACAGTCTCCTTTTTTGTATGCTCTATTCTCTTCAATAAAACTAGAAAAGATGAGGTAAAAATAGGGAGAAAGAACTAGAGGGGATCAGTAAGAATGGAAGAGAAAGTTTGTGAAGTAAGGGACAAAAGTATAAATTCTTTATCTAAAAATGCTTTCATAGAACAAAAGTGAAAAAAAATACAACTAAGTTCAATTTCAATATACATGTTTATTAATAATAGATAGTGAGACTTGGTGGTACTGAAGCATACAGTGGGGTGTTCGAATCCCAAAGTAGCTAATTTTTTTTAATTCAAATATACATGTTCATTAATAATAGATAGTGAGACTTAGTGGTAATTAAGCATACAGTGGGGTTTTCGAATCCATATGTGTGTGTGAATTACGTTTAATTTTTTTTAAATAAAATTATTTTTATATTTTAAACAATTGACATTAATTATTATTTTTAATTTTATTATCATATTAAATAAAAATTCTAACATGATAATAAAATAAGTATCATATCTAATAAGAACTCTAATTATATGAAAATTATCATATATGACATTAAAATTATTTTACTATCATAGTTAATTTAAAAATATAAGAAAATTAATTTCGATATTATTTCAAATATAATGCAGAAATTAGCAAAAGAGAAAAATAAAACAAGTAAAACAATTTACATGCAACGCACGTGTTTTTAACTAGTATATATATAGACACACACACGCACGCGCACAAAATAAATGGATTAAATGGGCCACTTGTCGTGTTAGCTTGGCAAGCACGGAGCTTTGAACTTAAATAATTTATATTTAGATTGTAAGTTATATTTTTCAAAACTAGCAAAAATATTTTTAAAATTGTGAATTTTTTTATATAAAAATTATACAAACTACTAAAATGCCCTTTAAGGCAAACAAATAAATACACCGAAGCTCTAGCAACTCTGCTAGTAAACTGACCGGAGTTCCAACAACTCTACCGACAATATCACAAGAGCTCTCGTCGGATAGGTATGCAATGTGTTACATATTATGACAAAGATATATGTAACGTGTTACATATAACGACAGAGGTATATGTAATGTGTTACATGCAAGACAGAGATGTAGGTAACTTGTTATATACAACAACGAAGGTGCATGTAAAATGTTTGTCTTATATGTAACAAATTACAAACACCTCTGTCGTTATATGTAATTCCATACAAGACAAATGTGTATGTAATATTCAACAAAGGTGTATATAATATGTTACATACAAGAATAACAAATGTATATGTAACATTTTATACACAACAGTAAAAATGTATCTAAAAAAAAGATATAACACAAATTGTTAGCAAACTTTGAAAATGAGACAAAAGCCTCTAAAAGTGAGTTAGTGATAGTTCAATGTGTTATGAAAGACACATATAACACAAAAGCCTTCAAATCAAGATATTCTAAATTAGCTGAATCGTAAATGAAGTTAGAATGAGAACAAAAAGGCAAAGAGACAGAAACTTTTTCAAAAATTTGAAATCAAAACAAATAAAAGATATATAATTGAAAAAAATACAAGCTTTATTAGCTAGAAAATCACAAACCCATATCAAAACGGAGGTTTATGAACAGATTTTCTAAGATCACAGCAACGGTGTTCAAAGTAGGTGAAATAGCTTTTATTGCTTTGACAATTGAAACTGGTGAGTTGAAAGAGATAAGATAGGTCATAGATTGAGTGAAAAGAGAAACATTCAAACAAATAATCTGAGAAGAAAAAGGGCAAAAATGTAAAAAATCATTGCAAAAACAAAAAAGGAAAAACAACAAAATTAGCCCCTTAAACTTGTAATAACAAAATTAGTAACTTTGTATTCAAACTTATATTTTCACAATTAAAAAAAATGATTAATATGTCATATTTTTTTAAACACCCATTCAATTAGAATTTAACGACGATAATTTAAATCCGTTCAAATTCAACAATCAATGTTTCACGTTCTTAATTCATCAAGTTTGAAAAAGCTCACAGGTCAAGAATTCGCAAGTAAGAGCCACGGGTCAGGTATATAATAGTGTTTCAAAACCCATTCAATTGTCTGAATGCAAGCTCATATCATAAGTCATCGTCAAGACTTTGCTATGTTGCTTTAATTGCACAAAACCACCGACCAAAGACTTTGTACTATTAGCAAGGTTGGCTCAAATATGAGCCACACGTTATTCAATGCTAGGTTGTTTCAATTATACTTTTCTTGCTCTGCTGCTATTTTATCATGTCCATCCTTACAAGTCCAGAGCTTCAATTTTTTAGAAAGCTTAGCTAAAATGAAGAAAGTAGAGTTGGTTTTCATCCCCAAGCCGGGAGCGGGTCACCTTATACCGATGGTAGAGACTGCTAAGCTCCTCGTCTCTCGTGATGATCGTCTTTTCGTCAAAATTCTCATCATAAAGATGCAAATGGACTCCAATCTGGATGCCTACATTCAATCTGTCATAGCTTCCTCTTCCACCTGTACAAGAATCAAGTTTATCAACCTACCACAGGTAAACTTTGACACTGCATTCAAAACTATCAAGTCTTTTGATTCCTTCATTGAGAATCATAAGCCTCACGTTCATGACGCTGTGTCCAAGCTCATCAACGACTCCCAATCTAGCTCGGACTCTCCTAAACTTTCCGGGTTTGTCCTTGACATGTTTTGCACTTCAATGATAGACGTAGCAAATGACTTTGGAGTTCCATCGTATGTGTTTTTCACACCAAGTGCAGCTTTTTTGGGCTTTCAGTTTCATGTCCAATATCTTCACGATGAACACAACATGACTGACACTGAGTTCAAAAAGAAGCTGCAGGATGCTGAGTTAATTATTCCGAGTTTTGTCAAGCCAGTTCCTGGTAAGGTTTTACCAAGTCCGGTACTGGACGAAGATGGACTCTCCATTTTGGTACGTTCTGCTAGAAGGCTAAGGCAAACCAAAGGTATACTGGTAAACACATTCATGGAGTTTGAAACACATGCCTTGCAATCCAAATATGAAGGCATATCCCCACAACCACAACTATATCCTGTGGGACCCATTATCAACTTGAGCAATAATTTGACCAATCAGAGCTCATACATCATCAATTGGCTTGATGATCAGCCACCTTCATCTGTTGTATTCTTGTGCTTTGGTAGCATGGGAAGCTTTTTTGAGGATCAGGTCAGAGAAATTGCACGTGCCTTGGAGATGAGTGGATCTCGTTTCTTGTGGTCATTACGGAAGCCAAATGGGAAGGCCCATATTAGTGGTTACAGCGATTACGAAGATCACAGAGAAGTATTAACCGAAGACTTTCTCGATCGAACGGCTGGGATTGGTAAGATCATAGGATGGGCTCCACAAGCGGCTATTTTGGACCACCCTGCAATTGGAGGGTTTGTTTCACACTGTGGGTGGAATTCAATACTAGAAAGCTTATGGTTTGGTGTGCCTATTGCTACTTGGCCGTTGTACGCTGAGCAACAAATGAATGCATTTGAAATGGTGAGTGAACTGGGACTAGCTGTTGAGATTAAAATGGACTACAGAAAACATATTAATAATGAGACTGAACCAGAAATTGTGAGCGCTGAGAAGATAGAGGAAGGCATTAGAAAGTTGATGGAGGAAGATAGTGAAATAAGAAAGAGAGTGAAGGAGACGAGTGAAAAGAGCCGGAAGGGTCTGATGGAAGGTGGGTCTTCCTACAATTCTCTGGGTCGTTTGATCAACCAAGTAATTAACAGTTTGCCTTGAATCCATGCATGGTAAAGTTGAAAACTGCATTATAGGGTACGGGCTCGTTTTAGTTCTCATCACTTCGTGACTGACGTTTGCAAGTTACTGTATATTTGCTTGTATCACTAGATAATAAGAATTGAAATAAAATAATATAATTAAAATGAATAATAATATTATAATAAGAATATATAATATATTTACATATTATTACATATTTTAATCAAACACGTGAATAACCTTAATTTTTATTTATTATGTGAATATGTTTTTTTCCTATCATTTCTGCTTTTTTTAATCTAAAGCTATGATATGCTCGACTTAGTTTATTCAGGGTATTCGCATCCATAAAGGGCCATCATTTTTTGTTTTAATCTACGGTAGTGATATGCTCACATAGTTTATCCGCACCGACAACAAAGCACCAATTCTTTTTTGTTTCTGTTCTCCATAATTTATCGACGAGTAAAAACGTTATATATATATATATATATATATATATATATATTTTTTTTTTTTGCTAAAGGTTGTAAGCCTAGGCCTATAGGGGGGTGGGGATAGTGTTTCTGATAGATGGGGAATCTTGTAAAGATGCTAAGGTTGTTGCATATGTTGAAATTGTCTTGACCAAGTTATGAGCTCGAGAGTTTAAATGACGTGAAATCCATCGTACATGGAGAACTTTGATAGACAAAGTTGTAGTTTCTGAATGATTTCTGCAGCTGTATTTGAAATCGAATTCCAATTATTTTCCATCAAAGCTTGGATTATAAATTTTGAATCCCCTTCCATATAGATTGCCTTGTGTTTAATTGTTAAAACATGGGTGATAACCTCTTCTAATGCTAGAGTTTCCGCAACATCCGTACCAGTAGTATATCTCTGATCTGTCCAAGTTTCAACAATGTTACCAGAGGTGTCGGAGATTATAAATCTAATTGTTGCTTGGCCACGATTCCAGGCTGCATCAAAATTATACTTTACAACATTTGAGGGAGATGGATGCCACTGGTTTGGTATGGGAATTAAACCATCCTCATTTGGTTTGTGATTGTCAATCTGTTTATGTGGTGTTAAAAAGGTTTTAAATTTTTCAACTCTTCTGACGATTGAGTTGTTGGAGTGAGTTCCTTCAAGTGTCCCTTTATTAAACACGATTTGGCTTCTAGTAAACCATAATTGCTCTAGCATTATAACTGTTGTCAAAGTAAATACCTCTATAGAGCAATCGATAGGAAGGAGAAGCTTAGGAGGTTGCAGAAGAAATTTTATATAAGTGAAGATGTCAAGTTTATTTGTGAATTCCCACAATAAGTTCCAGTTCCAATGTTTCCACTAAGATTGCAATATCTCACAGCGGATAAACAGATGCTCAATATCTTCCACTTCTTTATGGCAAAGGGTGCAATTTAAATATGTTATTGATGTGAATCGAGCTAACCTCTTCTTGGTGCTAAGTGCATTTCTCAGAATTTTCCAAAGGAAAATTTTATGTCTTTCATATAGGTTTGCTTTCAAGAGAAGTTTCCAATAACTATTGCAATCTTGAATACCTCTGTCTTTTACCAAAGTAATATAAGCATCTTTTACTAAGAAATTCTGATTAACTGTTCCAAACCAAGTGAGGATATCAGGCGTACCTGGTGTTGGGGGTGGAGTGGCTTTTATGAAATTAGCAACATAGGTTGGGAAGATGCTATCCATCATTGATAAATCCCATTGCAGGTTGGGGTTCCAGTGGCAAAGGTCCGCAGGAGTGGAAATGTGTACCTGAGTGTTGTGGCAAATATTAGTGGAAATTTTCTGGTTTGTTAAGCCGGGTATCCAAGGTTGTGTCCATATTTAATGGAATTTATGGTCTCTAGTTTCCAATAGCTCCCTTGGAGGATTAAGTCTTTACCCTATAGTATACCTTTTCCAAACATAGGAATATGAGTTTTGTGGTATTACCTTTGAGAATTCAAGCTCTTTGATTTATTTTGCACCGAGTATTTTGACCCAGAGTTTGTTCGGGGACTTAAAAATGTCCCAAGCAAGTTTGGAAATCATTGCTTGGTTAAAATCATTTAGATGTCGAAAACCCAGACCACCCGCTGCTTTTTGTTGACAAAGTTGAGTCCAATTGATAGGAGAAAAGTAATGTGAGGTATTTGTGGTTTTGTTCCACCAAAACTTCATAATTTTGGAATCAGCTTCTTCCCAAATGCTAGAAGGGAGTTTAAAAGTACTTAAAAGCATAAATGGGAATGTTTTGCAAAACTGAGCGAATTAGAGTTGCTTTACCAGCTTGAGAAAGAAGTTTAGATTTCCAACTATGGAGTCTGCTCTTGAGTTTCTGGATTATGCCTTGGAAGTTTTCTTTTTTTGATCTGCTGAGAGGGAGTGAATTACCCAGATACTTTATGCTACCTTCTGCTTGCTGAATTTGGATTCTTGGCAGATTGTAGATTGAAGCGTAGGATGCATATTTTTGGAGAAGAAAATGACTGATTTAAAGAAGTTCACTTTTTGGCCTGACCAGCTTCCGTAATCCTTTAAGATGGTTTTAATGTTGTTGGTAGTCAAAAGGTTACCTCTCAGGAAGATTACTACATCATCTGCATACAACAAGTGGGAGATGGGTGGAGCCCTTCTAGCGATTTTTATACCATGAATTGTTCCTAAGTGCTCCGCTTTCATGATCATTCTAGAGAGACATTTTGAGATAATTAGGAAAAGGTAAGGTGATAAAGGGTCTTCTTGTCTGAGTCCTTTTGAAGGTTGAAAGCAACCAAAAGGTGAGCCATTCAATAATATTGACAAAGAGGAAGTTGAGATGCATTGTAGAATTAAATTTTTGAATTTTTTTGAGAAGCCCCATAATTCCATAATTCTCATGAGGAAGTTCCACTCCACTCTGTCATATGCCTTTTTCATGTCTGGTTTAATACACATTAACCCACCTTTACCTGATGTTTTCTTGGAGATGGTGTGGGCAACCTCTTATGCTAGAATGGTGTTTTCTGCTATCCATCGACTAGGGAGAAAAGCTGATTGGAAAGGAGATATGTGTTTTTTTAGGATTGCCCTTAATTTGTTAACTAAAATTCTAGAGATAATTTTATAATTGACATTACAACGACTAATGGGTCTGAAATCCTTGCACCTCATAGAACCAGTTATTTTTGGAATCAGGGTGATGAAAGCATGGTTCCAATTATCCTTGAGTAAACCTGTTAAGAAGAATTGTTGTATTTCCTCAACTATTGTCTCACCTACAATATGCCAATATTTTTCGTAAAAACCTGCAGGGAACCCATCTGGACCTGGTGATTTATAATCCCCCATTTCCCATAGTGCTTTTTTAATTTCTGTCTAGTTTGGAATGTCTATGAAATGTGAGTTTTCTTCTGTTGTGACCACTGTTGAAAATACATTACTTAACTCGGGGTTTATAGCAGGATTGTCCGAGGAGAAAGACTGTTGGAAGTGATTTAGGAATTCAGCACCTATTTCTTTCTTGCACCATGTTGTTCTTCCATTATGCAGCGTTAAACAAGGAATGAAGTTTGATTTTTGCCTTAGCAAGGTTGATGTGTGGAAGAATTTTGTGTTTCTATCTCCCTCTTTTATCCACAATTCTTTGGACTTTTGTTTCCACATCGAATCCCATCTAGCATATTGTTCTTCAAGTAAGGTGCAAACCAGTCTTTCCTTTTCCTTGATATCATCTATAGGCAGACCTTGTTGGATGTCCTTTAGTTGAGCTTTCAGTCTCTTTATTTTTGTAGGAATTAAACCAAAGTGTTGTTTATTCCAATCTAGTAAGATGTTTGCCAAAGATTTAAGTGTAAGCGTGACATTCAATTGGTTTCCTTTGTTTGAGTCCTATGTCTCCCTTATTGGTTTTTCACAGCTGGCATCAAAGGTGCACATTTCATAAAATCTGAAAGGTCTCTTTAGATATTTTTTATTAATGCCATTTAGGTTCAGAATTATTGGATTGTGGTATGCAGTATAAGAAGGTAAGTTGGTGACCATGGCTTTTGGATAAGAATTTAACCATTGTACGGAAGAGATAGCCCTATCCAATTTTTGAAGTATCCTCTGATCTTGTTGCCTTCTATTACATCAGGTATATTTATAGCCCACACTACCTAAGTCCACTGCACCTTGTTCATCCAAGAAGTTTGTTAATGCATTTGTAGGATGGCTGTAAAAGGGTAGTCTCCCACATTTTTCAGAGTCTTGTGCAATTTCATTTAAATCTCCAATTAGACACTAGTGATTATTCAGAATAAGGATCCTTTTAGAGATTTCCATCCAGACTTGTTTCTTTTCTCTTTGATAAGGAGGAATATAAGCAAAGATTATATATGTTATTTCATTTGATCCAAAAGCAGAATTAAATTCTGCTATTACAAAAGAGCTTCCCACAAAAGTGACAGTTAAAGATACATTTTTTGTCCTAAACAAACAATAGCCACCTTATAAACCAACTGCTGGTATAATAAGACTATTGTTGTAACCTACTAAAATGGTTTGTAATCGGGACGCTTGTAGTTGCTGAGCCTTAGTTTCCATTAACCAAAGGACATCGGGTTTGTGTTTCTTTATCAAAAAGCATAGCTCGCACTTGGCACGAGGTCGAACCAGGCGTCTGCCATTCCAGTTGAGAAGCTTTATGGTTGCTCGGGGGGCACGTTAAAGGTCGCCTCCCCACCTTCAAAAATAGCAGTAGCTGCAAAACTCCCATTACATGTGTGAGCATTGCCATCATTGTCATAAATTGGTGTTGTACCACAAGTTCTGTCTGCAAGTTTACTACCTTCTATACTAGAGCCTGTGTCATGCAAATTATCCAAACCAGAGTGAAGCCAATCATTTAAACACATAATTGATTCAGAGTTAAGGTTGAGATTAGAGTTGCTTAAAAACAATTTTTTGTAAGCATATTGAGTGTCATCTACATCCTTTGTTTTTGTACGCTTAAAACTTTTTTTTTATTTTAATTTATTATTAAAACCGTTAGTTTTGTAGGAATTTACTACTAATATTTTTTTTCCTTACTACTAAAACCATGTATTTTTGTTTTATTTTGATATTTTGTTAGTTTAGGCATTCAAATTAACAGAAAAAAAATAAACTTGTTCCATTCATGTGACCATAGAATTTACTACAAGGAAAAAGGCTTTTAGGTACAGTTGTTAACCGTATCTATAGGCTTTTAGGTACGGTCGTCTTTTAGCGCGTAACTGTACCCGTTGCGCGTGTCGTTATAGGTTGACCTACGGGTACAGTTGTTAACCGTACCCGTAGAGTTTTAGGTACAGTTGTTAACCGTACCTAAAACTCTATAGGTATGGTTGTCAACTGTATCTATAGAGTTTTAGGTACAGTTGTTAACCGTACCCGTAGGTATTTGTAACCGTACCTAAAGCCCTACGGGTACGGTTGTCAACTGTACCTGTAGAGTTTTAGGACAGTTGTTAACCGTACCCGTAGGATTTTAGGTACGTTTGTGTAACCGTACCTGTAGAGTTTTAGGTACAGTTAACAACTGTACCTAAAACCCTACGGGTACGGTTGTCTTATATATTACATGGTTTTAGGTACGGTTAACAACCGTACCTATAGGTTAAATTTTTTTTTTTAATAATTATTTTCTGCAATTAAATTTTTACCTGTTTTTATCCCTGCTCAGACTATATTATCGGACTTTAATCAGACATTTATATACATATCTCAACAAGCATACAAATATTCTATTACAATTATGCATATTGCGTCATCATTTCAGTAAATTAAAATACATAGCTAATGTCACTAACCTAATTAAATTAACTATATATACATACAAGTTAAATCTAACTAATATATATCAAAATATAAAATATTTAATTGTCTAACTTGTGCTTCCAATACTATCAATAAAGAATTGACATACTTCTCTTCGACAAACATCAAGTTCTTCTCGTGTATATGTTTTCTTTTCTGCAAATTAAAAAAAAGGTAATTAGATCTATATATAGTTATAAATAATTAGGAAATACATGATACTTAAAAATTTATGAATACGATGATTTAAAAAAATTACTAGCTAAATAATTGTATGTACAATCATAAATATTTTGTTAACTTACTAGTAGTGATCGGGACTTTCTTGGTTGATATATAATATCTCTCATATCTCTCATCACAAAAAAATCACATTCAATGCTATTATTTTGAATAGGTGCCTACACACATATATAAAACATAAATTGCATAGTTAATTAATTTGAATAGCTTATCTAAATAATTACTTGTAAATAAAGATATACAGGCATATAATAAACGATAAATTAATATATACTAACCTTAATAGGCCGGAAAGTAGGTGCTGGCTTAAACAAACGTGTTATAGTTTGGTACCATCTAGAAAAAGCACTATAATATCGACATAATAAATAAACATTATTCATATTCAATCATCCATGATTACTTAATTAGAAATAATTTAAAATCATGTTAATTAAATATATTAAGTTAATAATACCCAATGATCATATCTTGAAATCTTTGTGGTGGACTGTTTCCAAGTGAATCAAACCACTCAACAACACCACTATATGGATGGATCACCCTTGGCATCCAATGATTTCTACAATTAATTGCAAATGATTGTTATAATAAGGACTTAACAAAATTAGAACATAAGAAAAGTATATGTATATAAAATACTCACGATAGCCAATAAGGAACAATAAGTCTTTCATTCTCTTCTACTCCAAGCATTCGTTCAATGAGAGCATCGATTTGATCATCAAGAGTAGGACTCTATTGATTTGATATAAGTGCAAGATGCAGAAAGCGATATAACTTACAAATACATAATGAGTATAACATTATTTTTCTTTGTCATGTACAATCCACGTTCCTTCACACTCAATTCGGCAATAATCAACATTGTCATCTTCTTGTTGGTCTAAAATGTTACTTTCATCTAACAAACTAACAACCTCCTCATGCTCCATTACGATGTCTCCTAATACGTCAATATTAAGAGTGTCATTATAATCCCGACAAGAAGGAGTTAAGACATTCCACCATTGTTTCTCTTGAGAATCATGAATGTAGAAAACTTGTTTAGCTTGTGAGGCCAAAATGAAAGAGTCATTGACATGTGACTTCTTATTTAGATCAACCAATGTGAAACCAAGTGCATCCTTCTTTATTCCATGTTTGCTATCCACTCAACTACACTTAAATAAAGGAATTCTAAACTTTACATAATCTAGATCTCATATTTCATCAATAACTCCATAATAATGAATGTCTCCTTCAATAGGTTGCATATCTTTGGCACTTGAAAATTGCATAGTTTTTGCAATTATAGAAACTCCACTATTTTGGGTAACACGATTGTCACTTCTATTTTTTGTTTGATAATGGGTCCCATTTATGGTATAGCCATGATACTTAATGACATTAAACTTCGGACCTTGTGCTATCCATCTCAATTCTTCAGAGATATTACAACTTATTCTATTCAATTCATTTGCAATCTAAAGCACAAAATTACCACATTTAACTCATTAGTAATTAGTAATAAATATAATGAATTAAATCTATAATTGACTAGTAAATACAACTTATAATTCACTTACTTGAGCTTTCAACCAATATATAAATGTTCGATTATGTTCATTTAATATCCATTTTTCTCTCTTATTTTGGTTTGTATGACGAATATGCTTCATATGTTTCCTACAAAAATAATTGATTTGTGTCAAAGTAAGATGAACATTTAATGATTAGAACAAAAAAAATAAAGTATGAGGAGTACACATACTCGATATAAGGTTGAACTACTTCTAAGTTGTTCAAAACATTACTATGTGTTTGTTCCCAAAGTGCACGAACAATAGAATCAACCCACCCACCTTTATCTGGCTTTCCGGAGATGCTCTCACAATTTAAGTGCTTAATCAAGTCAACTGAAAGACCAATTGGTTTTACTCCAATTAAAAATTCAGAACAAAATTCTATTGCTTCCTCTGCCACATAACACTCTGCCATGCACCCTTCTGGACGATTACGATTACGAACGTAATCTTTCAGTACACTCATATGTCTTTCAAAAGGGTACATCCACGTTAAGTACACAGGTCCACATAACTCCAACTGTTTTGTGAGATGCACTGTTAAGTGTATCATTATGTCAAAGAATGATGGTGAAAAATACTTTTCAAATTTACACAATGTGAGCACAACTCTTTTTTGAATTTCTTCAAGCCTTGTAACATCCACAGACTTTTTGCATATATCATTAAAAAACGTACACATATCTATGATTGCACTCCTAACATCCTTAGGCAACATACCACATATTATAACGAGTAATATTTGTTGTATTAAAGTGTGACAATCATGAGACTTCATTCCATTCAATTTCCAATTTGAAGTGTTAACCAAAGACTGTATATTAGAGGAATATCCAGAAGGAACTTTAACATTGGATAGTGCTGCAAGTCTAAGATTTCTGGGCTCTGATGCAAATTCAGGCCACTTTTCATTGATAAGGTTCCAAGAACGAGAATGTGATGGATGTTCTATTTTACCATTAACAACCTCTTGAGAAGCATGCCATGATAAATTTTTGGATGTATCAATGCTTCGAATCATCCTTCGAATACGTGGAATAGGTGAAAAATACCACAATACCTTTGCAGGTATTTTTTTTTATTTTTCATCTAATCCAAATTTGGACTCTTTCCACCTTGATTCCTTACATATAGGACATTCACGTGCATCTGTATACTCTTTCCTATATAGTATGCAGTCATTTCAACATGCATGTATTTTCTCATATCCTATACCTAGCTCATTAAGTGTTTTTTTAACATCATACATAGAATGAGGTAATTTATGATCCTCAGGCAACATATCACCTATTACAGTCAGAAGTTCTTTAAAATACTTATCAGGTATTCCACACTTCGCTTTAATATTGTACAATGTGACTAATGCAGAAATCTTAGTGTACTTCTTACACCCATTCCATAACGATTTTTCAGCATCCTTTAAAATCTCATTAAACTCTTCACCCAACATATCGGCATTCAAATTATCTTGCACTGCATCTAACATTTCATTAGTATCAATAAAAGCTTCTTCACACTTTCTCTTTTGTTGTGTAGGACGCATTTAGGGAACTCATTGCTATTCTTCATAATTTCTTCCCCATGTCAAAACCATATCTTATAACTTTTGTCAATACCATGTTTGAATACATGATTTCGAATTTCCATAACATTATGTCCTTTTCGGTTCCCACATTTCAGAGAAGGACACTTAATTTTTTCATGATTACTTGCATTATCAACAACAAAAGTAAGAAAATTTTCAAGCCCTCCACTAAATTCATTTGACCTTCTATCCATTGACATCCAAGACTTATCCATTTAAAAACCTAATTATATATATATATAAACATTATGTCAATGAACATATATAATATTGTGAAATAACAAGTGACACAAATATTAAAAAAAAAAGAATCAAATAATATATATATACAAATACAAACAACATTAATTCAAGTCAAAAAAATAAAAATATATACAAGTTATACAACATTAATTCACAATCAACATATAACATTATATAATTTTTTATCGCACTATGCATATGTATATAATTTTTCCATGAATAAATATACAATAATATATAACATTATAAATAATTAATAATAATAAACAAAATAAAATAAAAAAATTAAAACATATATATATATATATATATTAACGGCAACTATATGCACATATAAAAATTTTCATGAACAAATATAAAATATGCATGAATAATAATATCATAGCAATTATAAATAAATAATGATAATATTTATTTTTAGGCAAAAATTCTCAAAACATATATATTCAAGGCATAGCAAATATGGGTAATAGAGTTCATGATCTAATTAAGAAAAAAATCAAGTACATTACTCAAAAAAGTGTAAAAAAATACATACCTTGAAGAAGAAAAGTTGATGGTGGCGGAAATGGAGGTCAAAATGGGTCCTTTGGTGGCTGAAATGGTGGAGGAAAAAAATGGAATTTTTCGGCTGAAATGGGAGAAAAAACTAGGCGGCTAACGGTTAACAACCGTACAACAAGGCAACGGCAGCAATCACGCCGTCGGAGAAGCTACTGGTAACGAAAAAACCCAAGCAAAATTGGTCACGTATGGCTTAGGGAGGGAGGCGGTGCTGGATATTGTGGGACAAGGGTGTGCTCGGGTGGGGAAGAAAATAAGATTTGTGTGGAGCCCGTGGATGTGGAGACCTAATTAAATGATTTGACCTACGGGTACAGTTAACAACCGTACCCGTAGGTTAATTAAAAACTTTTAGGTACGGTTGTTAACTGTACTCGTATCCTGTTAACCGTACCTAAAAGTTTTTAATTAACCTACGGGTACGGTTGTTAACTGTACCCGTATCCTTTTAGGTACGGTTACAGTTAACAACTGTACCCGTAAGTCAACTTTTAACTGTACCTAAAAGTTTCCGTAATTTTTCGAAAAAGTTCTACGTTTTGATTCACTTCTAGGTACGGTTAACAACTGTACCCATAGGTAATTCTTTTAAAATAGTCAACCGTACCTATAGTTATTTAAGTATTGTTGTTATCAAATTTTTAATTTAACAACCGTACCAATAGGTATATATTGTTGTAGTGATATAATGATTATTTTAGTAATTTTTATATATAATGTAAAAAAAAAAATCAAAAATTGAAAGAAAAAAAGGTAAGTATGTGAAAGGTGTTTTTTTTTCTTTTCAATTTACATTTTTTTAAAATTATATATAAAAATTACTAAAATATTCCTAATATGATAAAATAACTAGCACATGTCTGATTTTTTTGTTATTTTTTATGCCTAAAGTATATCACAGTTTCTAATTTGAAACTGCAAAAAGTTTGTTTAATGTTGGTTTGCTTCATGGATGGAGGCTTTGACTTGGGTTCTGTAGTTTTGGAAATGACATTTGAAATATTAGACTAATAGTTAATTTCTTTATTAACGTTAGAAGCTATTATGATTAAAATATTAAGATAATTATTTTAATGGTTTTTTATTAGTTTATGAGTATTGTTTAGAGTTTTATCTGGATTATGATTTTAGTTTATTATCCCTATAAATATCAATATAATCTCTCAGTATTATTAATGAATGAGAATTATAATATTTTTATTTGAATTTTTGGTTATCTTCTCAACCTATTTTAATTATCTATTATTTTAACTTTCACATTCATTATTTCTTCTGTTTTAAATCTATATTTCATTCCGTTTTATATTTTAATAAGTACTACATAGCTACTGTTATCCTCCATTTTAATTAGCTAAATGTAAAACAAGGTTCATATTTCATGCTCTAATATTGATCAATTACCACTTGGTTTTACCAACAACTCACCAAATTTGCAGCCAAATTATATGCATCTTTTATGAGTTAATTTTATACGTACTTGAGTAAATCACATCCTAATCTAAGTTCATGGATTAATTTATGCTGAATTTAACATTCGCAATAATAAATCATTTAACTTTGGGATGAATAAATCATGTAACTAGTTAATTAATTTGTGTAGGTAGGTTTTATAAGAGGAAGAAGAAGGTTTAAAGGAATCTAAAATAATAGTTCTGCTTGAATCATCATTGTACAGCAGGAGGAAATCATGTTCTAATTGTAATTTTTTTAATGTTTTTCCGACTGTGTACACATAGATAAAATAATGATGTGTGGATTTCATTCGATTCTTTCTTGATGACACCAATACATGTATCTAAGGTAGTTATCTCATTAGATTAAACATTGCAAATTGAAGTACACCAATCAATTTCAATATTATTTTACTTTCTCATAACGAATGGATCCTCAAAAGAGAAAAGCAAGTCAAGATTTGAAAAACATTACCCAAGGGTAGGTTCGTAATTAGTTAATTGATGTTATCTCAAATTGTAGTTGAAATTTGTGTCATTCTGATCACATAATTTCTTGTCAAAGGGCATTACGCAAATGAAATGAAAAAAAAAAAGCAATTTAGCTTGGAACATCCATATGGTAATTTCTGGTTTATTCTCTCTTTCACTTCCTTCTATTTACCAGATTTGTTTTTTGGGTCGGCATGCAATGCCCAAAGTTTCATATACTCTTTGGTACACTTGGTAGAAAATTTTCCTAGTGCTTATAATAGGACAATTTTTTGTCACACTTTTTTTCTTTTCAAAATGCCATTTTCTAGAACATAATATTTTGTTAAAAATTTGCCCTTAAATGTTACATTTATGGACAAAATATTTTACCAGAATTTTGTATCATCATGTTATAGGACAAAACATTTTCTCAAAATTTTGTCCCCATATTAGCCTTTATAAGACAAAATATTTTGTCAACAATTTATCCTTATACTACATTTTTTTAGAATAAGTCCCAAAAAAAAAAAAAACTTAATTTGAAACAAAACATTTTGTCCAACTAGTTCATTGTACGGAAAAAAATCCATAATTTAATAACAAAATATTTAGTCCCACAAAATTAAGTCCAAAGAAAAATTTAGGACAAATATTTAATTTTAAGAACAAAACATTTGTCCCTATAGCTCCTTAAACATGCCATATGGCTATTTTCAAGGTTAAATAATTTTCTCAATAAGGACAAAATAATTGTCTTTGAATGTAATATGATTTAGCCACAACATTAATTTTTGTCCTTGTTTATTTTAAAGGACGGGTTTTGAAGGATAAAGTTTGTGATAAATTTTTACCTTGAAATATTTTGAAGGATAAAGGACGAAATGTTTTGTCCCTTAAAGTTAAGATTCTTGTAGTGATAGAAGAAGAACGAGAACATGGCAAACAAACAAGAAAATAATATTTTAATTTGAAATTAGCTTAAAGAGGTTGATAAAAATCAATTGAGGATAAATAGATGTCAGTTGACCATGTTTGTGTCGAAATATTATAATGAATTAACATGAACGAAGTTATAAATAAAGATTATCGGCTTTAATTTTATTTATGAAAACTACTACAGATCGGGTATTTTTTTTTTGTGATTAACTAACTAATATCCTTCAGATCGAGTATATCAACTAACAATCAAATTATTCAATATTTTCTCTATTTTTTTGTAAAATTTTTGATAATTTATCCATAATTATTTCTTTGTTAATTAATGATATATTAAATCTTCCTCTTGTATTTGTTATTGTAACACTCATGTCTTTGTTACTTATTTCAAAATAAACTATCTTTTTTGGTAAATATTTTGTTTATTTTTGAAAAAGATGATTCCTTAAATCTATCGCAATTTAATTTTAATTTTTTAATTTCTTTAAATTTTTTTTTACTAAATATAATTTCTTGTGAAAAATATTATGAGATTCTTGTGTTTTAATTTCCTTTATATCTTGATTTATTTATGTCTAATTTTTATTATTTCCATCATTTTTAGAAAATATTTTTTTTTCTTTTTTATTTGGTTTACTTGTAAGGCATTATAATTTTTTTTTCCAGAATTTTATAAGATTTACATATATTTGAAGGTATGAGTTTAATGGAACATGATGGATGTTAATTATAGTTCTCTAGAGAAAACTGGCAGCGAAAAGAGCAGGAAAGCTTTGATATTGGAGGGTGGTTCTTCCTACTCTTCATTGAATTGCTTCATAAACAATGTTATAGGCAGCCAGCATTGAATACTTTAAGGTTATGTATTCTTAGTAGAATAAAAATATAATAAGAATAGAAATGATAGTAAGAATAAAATTTAATACAAATGGTATTATTATTATTATGTTTGTATAAATAATATAATTAAAATAATGATAAATATTAAAGTAATATTTATAAAATTATAAATGAAGCAAAAGTAAAAATTGAATTTAATTATTATTTTTAAATAAGATAAAATGAGAAAAAAATAATAAATAATTATACAAATATGTGAAGAAAATACAGCATTTTAACATATTCATAAAAGATGTGAGAGAAATGAGTATTCCTAATAATATTGAAAAATTTTACATTTTATTTTAGATTAATAGTTAAACTAAAAATAAAAATAATTTAAATCATTTTTATTATCATTTTTATAATTATCAATCATGACCTAATATGATTGATGCCTTTAAGCTACCTGATAGCTGTTAATGTTGTAACTAATTCATTTGTGCTTCTACATGTAGTGGTGTATGTATCCCAAATCACATATTGACAGTTATAATCACATCTTTCCACCCATCTAAACCTCTTTCTGTTATTTCTTTTCTAATGCCAACTTGTTATCATATAATTGTTGGTACATAGATAGAGACACAAAAATAAGAATATAATGATCGTAATGATCTAATCATATATAAAGCACCTTATTAGGGATGTCACGTATATCCTTTCAATTTCAATTTTTTGGAAATTTTTAATTTTAATAATTTATATTCCTCAAGTCTTTAAGAAAGTGTTATTTAGTTTTTTCTTACAAAAAAAAAAAATATAGTTCTTTTGCAAAAACTCTATTTTTTTTTAATACTAAGATGACTTTTAATCTCTATATTATTTATTTTTTTCTTTCCAAAAACAAGAGAATTATAACTACTTTTTTTTTTTAATTTCAATTTTTAGACTTAATGTTCTTTTGGTCTTTCATGTACGTACTAAATAGAAGAGAATAAAATATTATTAAATTACTAAAATTATGGGTTAACTTAAAGTGAGATTTGAGAGTAAGCGTGTAATTTTATTATTGCCGTTGGAAAGGGGGAAAAAAAACAAAGAATTACATGTTTTTTTTTCCTCAAAATCACTATACTTTCAGCACTTTAGTTGTATAGAACTAAAATGAAAAAAAGTTGCATATAACTTTTTTCTTCAAAGCCTAGGGACTCTATGAAATGCCATTTGTGGCGTCAATTCGAGTCCCCTTATGATAAATGTGTTTATGCAATTACAAATTTATAAACATTCACTTGAAATAAAAATAATATTAAGTCTAGGCCCTAGACCCATTTAGCCGAAAGACACATACAACCAGCCCCAAGAAGAAGTGTAATATTTGCACCTAATTGAAGCCTTCCATTGTTTTGCATTCTTGGATTCATGAAATCAGCAGCAATGAGATCAACAAGTCACATGTAGATCAATATTCCAGCTAATGCTGCAATGAAAAGTCCTTCAAAAATAAGAGCAGTAGAGCTACTCTCACTATACACATTGCTTATTCCTATTCCGGAAAAATATCATAAATACCCTTGAGTTTTAACATTTCTACAAAAATAACCCTAGTCTTTTCAAAAAGTCAGAAGTGCCCTCACCATATACCACCGTTACTTGACTGTGTGATTTAGGGGTATTAAGGTAAAATTGGAACTGCATAGATATTAGGAATTAGCTTCTCGCGTAAGCCATTTCACCCGAGCACGTAAGCTCCCTTTGCCTGAAACCCTCGCGTTCTTGAAGTTCCTTCGCCTGGTCTGAGTTTTTGTTTCGTTTGTGGTAGTACAGTGGAAGCGATGGTACGGTCGCAAAACTGATTATGAGAAACTCGGCTCAGAATATGGGTCTGGGTATGGTGGAAAGTCGAGTTATGGGGAGGAGCAAGGTGCTGGTAGTTACGGAGGGAGGACTGAAAGGCCTCTGTACGGGAGTTCAGGCTATGAAAAATCTGAATATGAGAAGCCAAGCTATGGTGGTGAATCTTCAAGGAGGCAGAGTCATGGGAAACCGAGTTACGAAAGTCAGGAAGGAGGATATGGAAAACCGGCTTGATAACTTGAATGTTGACTCTCATGCACACATAATAGAGATAACTATACAAAGAGTATATGGAGGTGAATATATATATATGATG
>JARDWI010000015.1:0-50903 GCA_029378325.1 Elaeagnus macrophylla | reverse complement strand
ATAATTTAACTTGTAACCCCTAAAAAGGCATATGTTTTTGACTTTATAAAAAAGTATACATGCAAAGCATTTTTAGTATATTTTTATTTTATTTTATATAAAATGCATATTTGTTGCACTTGGATGAGGCAAAAATAAAGCTTCTTTGAAGAGTTATACAGTGTAATTAAACATATTTTATATTGCTTGTCATGCATGAATCTAGCTAATAAATTAAGTGGGTCTCATACAATTAATAAAATATTTATTTTATTTCTAAGTAGGAATTTAGTGGTCAATAAGCTTGTGGCTTAAAAACATGTAGTTTACACGGGCATATAGAATGTCTAGAATTCCAGCACACAGAGTAGTGTAGTTATTAACAAAATTGTTGGAATTTAGTGGGATGAAAAGCATTCAGGTTATAAAGATTTTTCCTTTTAATGCTAGTGGGTGATGACATTAAATCCTACCCTTTTTTTTGTCAATATAAATCCTACACTTGAAAGTATGACCTTTTGGATTTTTTCTCTTCTTTGTTTACGTTTTTTTTAATCACTTGCCCCTTGAGCTCTTTTCTTCCGTGCGCATTACGTACAGTTTTAAAAAAAATTAATCAGGTACATCATCTTGATCGTTATGTTCTTAAGTATAACTGCTTTGAAAACTGGATAAAAGAAGTGCTTCCATGACTTCTACATGCTCTAAACCGAGAAGTGTGAATGAATAAAACTACCCTTGATTCGGCTAAAAAAAGGACAGAGTCATTAAAAGAGGCATGGAATAAGATTAATTTATGATGAGTTTTCTTTGTTTTCTAAACCTCTTCCATAGTATCTATTTTTGACATCTTAATTAATTTATGTACCAATTTTCATTAGCATGATGGTATGTATGTCTTAATAGACAGATCATGTGGTTTCGGTGTTTAACAACAATAGTGGTACTGTGGATATGGTGGTAGGGTATTGTGGACACTTTACCTTTGTGTATGGTGTGAGAGATGAGAGGATGAGGTGTGAAGAGTTTGATATAATTGTAATGACTAAGGGTGAAGATAGTGTGTCATGGATGATTGCAAGAGATTTTAATGAGATGCTTGATAGTACTGAGAAAGATGGGGGGCTTGAGTGTGATTTTTGAAGAGCAAGGAGCTTTAGGGATTTATCAATGGATGTGATGTTCTTGATGTTAAAGCTAAAGGATGTTTTTGTACTTTGAGGATTGGGAAGGAGGTTGGTGAGTTTGTCCAGGAAAGAATGGATAGAGTCTTGGTGAACCCGTGCATGTTGGATAAGTTCCCAAATCTGGTGGTAAGTGTTCCCCCTATTGTTATTTCTGACCATGATATGCTTATTTGTGATCTTAATCCTAAGGTTCAACTGAATGGGAGGAGGAGGTTTAAATATGAAATGAAATGGAAAGAAGATGAGGATTATTTGGAGAAGGTAGAAAATGAGTGGAATTTGTATAATCATGATAGACCTATGGTGAAGCTTTTGAGGAAGCTTGGGGCACTAGAAAAAGTGACAAACTAAGAACATTAAGGATGAGAGGAAAGAAGAATGTAGAAGAAGAAGAGAACAGTTAGAAAAATCATTCTTGATTTTCTATATATTACGTTCATTTGCATGCTAGCACTATATATATACAACATGATTACACGAGTCTAACAGACTCGGTGGCAAGGGTGACAAGGCATAACAACCTTATAACAAACTCACAACAACCCACTCACACTAACAGCATGCAACTTAATATTGATCTAACATCCTCCCACAAGCTACAGGTCCTGGAAGAACTGTTAGTTTGGTTCTCAGCTTAACAAATCTTGAACTAGCTAAGGCCTTTGTCATTACATCTGCTATCTGCTCTTGAGATGGTGTAAACTCAACTTGAGGTGTTCCAGCCAACAACTGGTGTAAAATGGAAATCAATTTCAACATGCTTTGTTCTACATTAAACGTAGGATGTTTAGCAATATATCCAGCTCCTACATTATCACAATAAACAACTTAAACGGTATGCACCACAACTTTCAGTTCTATCAATACTTTCTGCATCCACATGATTTCACAGACAACATGTGCTAATGCTCGAAACTCAACCTCAGTAGAAGAGCAAGAAATGACCTTTTACTTCCCTGAATGCCAAGAGATCAAGGAATGATCTAAGTAAATGCAATAACCACCAGTAGAGCGACGATCATCACTACTCGACGCCTAGTCTTCATCAGTGTATGTAGTTAAGCTCAAACTGGATGACTTGTGCAACATAATGCCATAATCAATAGAACCCTTGAGGTATCTAAGAAGTCTCTTAGCAGCAATCCAATGAGTTATTGTTTGCTGTTGAAGGAACTGGCACAGTTTGTTTACTGAAAAAATTATCTCAGGTCTTGTAAGAGTACAATATTGCAATGCTCCTACCACAGTCCGATAAAGAGATGGACTAGGCAGTATATCATCTGAAGCTTGAGAAAGTTGTTGACCTGCAACCATAGGAGTAGAGACAGCCTTGGTCTCATGTAGTTGAACTTTATCCAAAAGATCATTAATATATTTAGACTGACTTATGTGTAAGCCATCAGCAGTATGAGTAACTTCAACCCCCAAGAAGAAACTCAAAACACCAAGATCCTTAAGAGAGAATACTGAATTAAGCTTGGCAATCAAATCAGCAATGAAAGAGCCATTGTTTCCTGTAACAAGTATATCATCAACATAGATTAACAGTACTGCAAAAACACCATTTTGATTATATATCATCATAGAAGCATCAGCATTGGAGCTAGAAAAATCCCACTGATGTAAACAACCACTCAGCTTAAGATACTAAGCTCTAGGGGCTTGCTTAAGGACTTACAAAACCTTTAGGTTGAGACATGTAGACTTCTTTCTAAATATCACCATTCAGAAAAGTCGTGTTGACATCCAATTCACGAACACACCATCCCTGTGAAAGAGATAATCTAAGTACAATCCTTATGGTAGTAGGTTTAACAACTGGACTGAAAGTTTCTGTATAATCAACACCCTCTGTCTGTTGAAAGCCCTTAGCAACAACTCTAGCTTTGTATTTATCAAGAGAACGATCAGCCTTAAGCTTAGTTCGAAACACCCACTTGTGACCAATGATCTTGCAACCAGTAGGAGGTGACACCAAGTCCTAAGTACCATTGCTAAGAAGAGAATTATATTCACTTTGCATTGCACAATGCCATTCACTAGCTTAGAGAGCCTCCTTGATGGAGGATGGTTTAGATAAAATTGTCATTGCCATGTTAACCTTAGGTTTGTAAACACCTAGCTTCGCCCGTGTGAGCATATGGTGAGTATTAGTAGGTGAGGAAGGTCGATGAATATTAGAGCTGAGAGAAGGTAAATCAACCGTGAGTTGAATACCATTGGGATGAAAATATGCATAGGGTATATTAGTAGTAGCATCGAGCAAAGGAGTAGAAAGGGACTGAACAGCCAAAAGAGGAAAATTATTAGCAGTAGGTGATAAAGACATGTCACTGCGCAAGGTAGGACCAGTGGCAGACGAAAAAGAAGTTGAGGACTGAGAACTAGGCATGGGAGATAGGGAATGATTAATGGGTAGATGAGTTGTCTGACCAATGGGTATATGAGGTGACTGAGCAACAGGTATAGTAGGTGACTGATTAACGGGTATATGAGGTGATGGTGTAGTATGTACCTGTTGCTTTGAAACGGTGTGCACAGAAGACAAAGACTGAGAACTTGCAACGATTATATGAGGAGAGATACTAGGCATGTGATAAGAGGACTGATCAGAACCACTAGAACCAGAAGAGCCAGACAGTGTAATAGGTGACTGTTGGCTAGAGAGGTCAATATCTAACGCAGGAAAAGCATTAAATATTTTCTTTGTAGTGTTGCCTATAGGAATAGTCATAAACATAGGTGATGGAATAGAGGAAGTTCGCTGTGAAGCAGTAACAACTGGCGAAACAGGTTGCAAAAATGGAAATATAGTCTTAGTAAATCGAACATGAGGGGAAATATAAATCCTTTTGGAAACTGGTTCTAAACACCAAAAACCTTTGTGTTGAGTTGCATAGCCTAGGAAAATACATGGTAATGAGCGAGGTTCTAATTTTGTTTGGGTATAAGGTCTAAGAAAAGGAAAATACAAACAACCAAAAGTTTTAAGAGAGGAGTATTCAGGTTTAGCATGAAACAACTCATAGGGACTACAAGAATTTAGTGTTTTTGTGGGTAGTCTGTTAAGAAGATATAAAGCAGTTTTGAAACCATATTCCCAGTAGGCCATTGGAACTCCAGCTCTCATTAATAACAAGAGTCCAGTCTCAACAACATGGCGATTCTTCCTCTCAACAACACCATTTTGAGATGGAGTATGAGGACAAGATAGCCTCCTAAGGTATCCACTTTGAAACAAATGACTCTCAAGTGCCTGCAACTCAGTTCCATGATCACTATGCAACTGTTGTATTTTTGTATTAAACTGTCTTTCCACCATTGCTTCAAAATGAAAAAAACACTTGAGAAGCTTGAGTTTTATTGGAAAGCACATAAATCCATTGTTATCTCGTACAATCATCAACAAACAAAAGGAAGTATTTCATATTATGAACAGAGACAACAGGTGATGGCCCCCACAAGTCTACATGTACAATATCAAAATGTTTCTCAGACCTAACATGAACATGAGGTAAAGGCAATCTGTGAGACTTCCCTAACTGACATGCAGTGCACAACTCAGGCATATTATTCGACTTAACAGTCTTATTCATACTGGAAAGAACACTATTTATAATGAAAACATGAGGATGACCAAGACGATCATGCCACAATGCTCAACTTACCTCAGCCTTGTTACACAACACCTTTATTTTAGAATCTGGAGAAGAGACTATATACAGAGCATCTTTAGTGTCCCCCCTCAAAATAGTAGTCCTGGTAGGAAGATCCTTCACAAGAAAACCAGTAGGAAAGAACTCAACACAAACATTATTATCTTAGCATAATTGTTTCACAGAGACCAAATTCTTTTCCAGTTGAGGAACACACAACAGATTCTTTAATTTAAGTTGCTGAGATATACTAGGTAAGAAAGCACTACCAAAATGAGTTATGGGAATAGTGGAACCATTACTTAGCATCATAGAAGCATCACCATTGTAAGGCACAGCATCCTGAAGAACTAAAACACCAGAAGTTAAATGGTGTGTGGCTCCAGTATCCATAAACCAGTTTTGAAGATCCGGCAATGCAGTTTGAGTGATTGTAGAGGTAACCAAGGCTTGAGGTGAGTTTTGAAGATCTAGCAATGCACATGGAAGACTTGCACCAATATTCTGTGGTTCTTAAGTCTAATACAAGTGAGCTTGAGGAGATGAATCTTTAGATTTGAAAGGCCCACTATTCTTAGACTGAGAGTATCTGGAATAACATCTTGCAGCTGTATGTCCCAATTTTTTACAAATCTGACATTGAATGTTTTCATAACTGGAATTCTTGTTTCTATCTTGATTAGAAAACTGACTAGGTGATCGATGATTGGAGGAGAAAGGAACCTCAGATTTATTAACACTCTTTGATTTATTAGCAGTAGAATGAACATAGTTGGCTTGAACAACCATTGGATCAGGCATATTCATCCTCTCTCTTTGACATTCATTCATACGCATCTTCGTGTAAAGTTCATCAAGGGATAGTATTCGTTTCTTATTAGTTATATTGGTAACCAAGGAGGTGTAATTACTATCAAGATCTCCAAGAACATAGAGCATTTTCTCTCTATTGCTTAAAGTATCACCCGCTGTTGAGAGATGATCAATGAGATCCTTGGATTTGTTAATGTATTGTTCCATCGACAAAGTACCTTTTCGAAGTGTTTGTAAACACCATCGAAGATCCATCAATCTTGATTGCGAATCATCATTGAAAGCCTTTGCAAGAGCTTTCCAGTATTCAAGAGCAGTTGATTTGCCAATCAGAAATTTCAAGAAACCAGTAGACACTGATGAATAGATCCAATTTTTTACTGCATTATCCTGTCTATACCATAATGAATATGTTGTACTTTCTTCAAACACTTCTTGGATTGTAACAGCACCATCCAGATTGGTTGTTGTAATGCTTTTCTTGATAAATTTTGAAGGTACCACAAAGGAATCATCGATCAAAGAGTGTAATCCATAGACAGCAATCACTTGTTTTAATTGTTCTTGCCATATTAAGTAATTTGTTTCATCCAATTTTATTGAAAAGTTTGGGTTGATCGGGTATGTAGGTAGAACTGGTGTAGTTGAAAAACCTGCAGTTTGTTGTTGTGATTGTTGAGTAGCTAACAAAGGAGCTTCAACATTTGCATCGACAGTTTGTGTAACATGAGCAGCAGAAGAAGATTTGGAAACCATTGAAGGCTCTGATACCATGACAAACTACGAACATTAAAGATGAGAGGAGAGAAGAATTTAGAAGAAGAAGAGAACAGTTAGAAAAGTCATTCTTAGTTTTCTGTATATTACGTTCATTTGCATGTTAGCACTATATATAAACAACATGATTACATGAGTCTAACATACTCGGTGGCAAGGGTGACAAGGCATAACAACCTCATAACAAACTCACAACATCCCACTCACACTAACAGCATGCAACTTAATATTGATCTAACAAAAAGGCTAAAAATTTGGAGTAAATCTTGCGGGGTAATCCTAGGAAGAAACTTGCAGAACTTATGAAACAGCTAGGAGAGTTGGAAGAAATGGGTGGTTCAACTTAGGAAGATCAAAAGAAAATTAAGAGTGAAATTTGTGCTATTTAGAGAAAGGAAGAGTTGTATTAGGGGCAAAGAGCAAGAGTTAAATGGTTAAATTTTGGTGTATTTAACAATAGGTTCTTTCATCAAAGTGTGGTTTGCAGGAGAAGTTTTAATAAAGTTGGCAAATTAAAGAATAACAATAGTGTTTGGCATGATGAGGTTGAGGTGGTGGCGGGTCTTATTCAAGATTATTTTTTCCAAGTATAAGTCTGAAGGCTATTAGGATATGGATGGGACTTTAGGGGTGGTGCAACCAGTGGTTACTGAGGCTATGAATCTTGACCTTACTAGAGAGCCTACTTTTGAGGAGGTTAAGAAGGTTGTTTTTAGTTTGGGCAAGAATAAGTCACCTGGGCCCGATGGGTTTGGTGGCTCATTTTATCATAACCAATTTGATTTGGTGAGGGATGTTGTGTTTGAAGCTGTTAAAAATTTCTTTGAGAATGGCTTCTTGTTGCTTTCTGTCAATGAGAAGATGTCCAATTTTGTCCAAAGTTTGCTATATAAGGTGCTTAAGGGAGTGTACTTTCCTAATGTTCATTTTCTAAAGGCTAAGGCTCGTGCTGTGAGTTCATGGGCTTGGAAGAGCATTTGCTTTGGTAAGGAAGTTTTGCAAGAGGAGGGTGTGTGGAATATTGGGTGTGTGTAAGCATTTTGGGTGATAGATGGCATGTTACGGCAGGTTTGTTGGAGGAGTTTAGTCCATGTTAAAAGCTTGTTGAAAAGAAGAATTTGTGTGGATAATGTTTGTAGTTTGTCCAAGATAGTATGGATTTGTGGTTCCTATCGAATTTGTACTTTGATATGAACATGGAACTGGAAGTGAACTTGGGAGGTGGTTGCAGAGTCGATTCTTGGAGCTTAGAAAAAGAACTGATGGCAAGGATGAAGGTTATGTGA
The DNA here is from genome assembly GCA_029378325.1 of Elaeagnus macrophylla. NCBI lineage: Eukaryota > Viridiplantae > Streptophyta > Magnoliopsida > Rosales > Elaeagnaceae > Elaeagnus > Elaeagnus macrophylla. Next base: position 43,205 of record JARDWI010000015.1, on the reverse strand, counting down.
GGGTGTGTTGCTTGCTTTGGCAAATTTGGTTGACGAGAAATAAAGCTCAGTTTGTTTACGTGTAGTCCAAAGTGCAGCAAAACAAGCTTCAAAATTCTTGGATATTTGAGAGAAGGGGAGAGTATGGGTGGTATATTTGGGATGCTAAGCATTTGATTAGTCTCTTTAGCCCTTGTGTTGTACAATGGGCTAGTAGGGGGAAATAGGGTAGCTGATAGTCTGAAAAAAAAAAAAAAAAAACAAGATTCTTAAAACCATAATTGAATTAATAAAGTTATTTTCTAAAGTAACCGATCCTATAAAATTAATCCAAAACAAACTTTTGAATTGGATTGACTAGATTGGTTTTTGTGTTCTACTTTTTTTTTTTAACATAAAATTTTGTAAAAAAAAAAAAAAAAAGAAAGAAAGAAAGAAAAAAATATATACACTCATAATAAAATGAATGTAATGCAAAGTTAGAGCTATAATTTTGAGCACTAATAAAACTTTATATATATATATATATATGTAAAGGTGTTAATGAAAGTGATGATAAGTTCTTATCAAAGAATAATTACGAGTAAAAACTTGAACAAATGTATTCTTTAGGAAACTACAACGTATTTACCACAATACTAGAAAGTGATTATGACTTGTGAGATATAGCAAGTTCAATTAAAGTAATATTTGTTGCTGTTGGGAGTGGTCAAGTACTTTTAATAAGAAAGTCAAAAACATATGAATAATTAGGTCATGTAAAGACCATAAAGATTTTTCCTTTTATGTAAGAAGAAGGAGATATGGTAAATTACATTTACTGCCCTCTGCTTAATTTTTTCTAATAAGAAAATAGGTAGAGTTAGAACTAGGGGCGAGCATGGATCTAAATCGCATGTTTTTCATTAATCTGAATCCGATCTGATCCGAAGCAGATTTGAAGAATTCTAATCCAAATTTGATCGATTATTTAATCAATCCAAACCAATCTGAATCTGAGATAAAAGGAATTTTTTTGGATCAAACAAGGTCATATTGATATTATAACTTATTTTTGAATTATTGTCATGTATAAAACACAATATATGCTAACATTTAAATTTTAAGTTAGTATATCTTTTATAATTTTTTTTTATTTAAAGTCACAATTAAGAAAATCAAAATAATAAAAAGTATGCTCTTGAACATTATTAAATTATTATAAATGATTTAACATTTATATTAATTTCTTAAACTAAAATAATAATTTAATGTAATCGTGGTATGTATAATATTTAATATGCATTTATTTATAATTTAATAGTAATTTAGTTTGGATCGAAATATAGCAGATTATAAAATTTGTTAATCCGAATCCAATTCAAATTCGAATAGATTATATACTTTCCAATCTAAATCTGATTCGACAATAAAATATACCAATCTAATTTGATCTGAATCCAACGGATTGAATCGACTTTTTCAATTTAAGTAGATTGATCAGATAATTTAGTCAACTCTAATTAAAAGCTTAAATTATTTGTAATTAGAGTACGTTGAATACCCAACTTACTAGCTAGAAAAATGATATATAGCCTGGCGGTGATATATCATGGCATTATGTGTCCTATATTGGCTCTTATTTATTGTTATGTCATAAACTACTCACTGAGACATTTGGTAAGTTGTATATACTTATGAGCGCGACTATTAGACATTTGGTAAGTTATATATACTTATAAGCGGGGCTATATAGCAATATTTTACTAGTTCACTATAATTCGTCAATCTTCATAAATGAGACATGAGTATATTATTGTCATATGTTATAAAATAATAGTGAAAGATGCAAAAATCTAATGTTTGGCTATTTGGATTGATTTAACTATATAACCTAATATATGTTGTACATCATATCAAATCTCAAGCTTTAATATATTAATTTGAGAAGTGTTTTTTTCTTTTTTTACATTCTAGTAACATATGAAGTGTGCTACTGCATTTGTTTATGCTGTTGTTGGAAAAATTGTCGAGTGTACATTTGAGCCACTTAGACACCAAGTGAGTTATCTCGTTCACCATGGAAGCAACATTGAAAATCTAAAGAACCAAGTTAAAGTCTTGGGTGATGCAAGAGACGATGTGGAGATCCTTGTTGATCAAGATGAGAGAAAGGGTTTAAAGATCCTTCCTAAAGTCAAACATTGGATGGGAAAAGTGGATGAGATTATTAAAGAGGCAGACAGATTCTTGAAAGATGAATACGACCCAAAAACTAGGTGCTTCTATCTGAAGGCCCGTCATCATTGTAACAGAAAAGCTACGAAATTGGTTTTGAAAGTTGTTGAAGTTCTCCAAGAAAAAGACAAGTTTCCCAATACGGTTGCATATGATGATCATGCACAAGAAACATGGAGCAAATTATCCAAAGATTATCAGGCACTAGGATCAAGGATTTCACTTGTGGAGAAAATCATGAATGAATTTAAAAATTTTAATATGAGCGTAATTGGGGTCTATGGAATTGGTGGTGTTGGAAAGACCACGCTTGCCAAAGATATTGCTTGGGAGGCTAAAAAACACAAGTACTTATTTGATGATGTTTTTCTAGTGTAGATGTGAAACAAAATCCAAAACTAGAAAACATTCAGAAAGTGATTGCTGAAAGTTGAGATTTGGAGTTTCCTAAAGATCAAACACTAGACAAAGTTGCCAATTGTCTATTTAATAGGATGAAAGACAATAAATTTTGGTGATTTTAGATGATGTATGAGAAGAAATTGATTTGGAGAAATTGGGGCTTCATTTTGAGGGATGCAAGATATTGATGACCTTTAGAAGTAGAGAAGTATTGTCCTTTGGAATGCATACACAAAAGAATTTTCGTCTTGACATTCTGGATGAAGAAGAGACATGGAGTCTATTTGAAAAAGTAGCAGGTAATCAAGCAGTAAACGATTAAAAAATAAAAAATGTAGCAATGGAAGTTGCTTGCAGGTGTGGAGGGCTACCAGTGTTAATTGTTATTGTTGCAGGAGCTTTGAGAAATAAAACAAGTTTACATCAATGGAAAGATACATGGAGAAGATTGAAGACTTTTGATGGGAAGGAAGTTTTGCAAGAAAAAGCATACTTAAGTATAGAATGGAGTTACAATCAGTTAGATGACGAGGAAGCCAAGAAATTATTCTTGTTTTATGCTTCACTTGCATTGCAAGATTACCTTTTCACTGACATGTTGAATTATAGTATTGGCATGAATTTAATGAAGAATGTCCATACTGTTCAAAAGGCACGAGATAGATTGCATACATTGGTTGATAAACTCAAACTCATCTTTGTTATTTGATAATGTTACTAGTGATGAGTCATTCAAAATTCATGATCTTGTTAGAAAAGTTGGCATTTCAATTGGGCACAAAGATCATAAAATCTTATTTATTGGACCAGGACAAGAATTGAGAGAATGGTCAGATAATAATTTTCTTGAAAATTGCACCATGATTTCTTTTCATGTATCTAGTTCTATTTACAAGATCCCTAAAAGATTGGAATGCTGAAAACTAGAATTTTTGGCTGTCTACAATTATTTTACTAGCAATTTACAAGAAATATCAAGCAACCTCTTTGAAGAAATAAAGACATTAAAAGTGTTAGATTTAACCTTATTCAAGCTGTCATTGTTACCTTCATCCATTGTTTCCCTCACAAATCTTAAGACTTTGTAGGTTTTTTAACCCAGTTTGGAGACCTTGTATTCGTCCTCAATACCTTCAAATATATTATGGCATGACCCACTTTCATCATGGTCATCAAGTTGGGTTAAAAATTTGAAGACTTTGGAAGTGTCAAAATGTGATGGCCTAAAATTCTTGCTATCTTCATCTATGGCAAGTAGTATGGAACATCTCAAGGATCTTGAAATTAGGGAATGTCAAACATTAATAGAGAAAATTTCATTAAACCAAGGTGATCGTGCCTTAATTATTAAGGAAGATGTTCTGTTTGGAAAGCTTGAATCCATGAGATCGGTCAATCTTCCAACTCTTGTTAGTTTTAGCTCAACAAGTCATTATAGCAACTTTCAAACTGGACTTGCTCCACACTACACGTTTTTTGATGGAATGGAAAATTTTTATGCATGTACTATTAGTATGCCTATATATGTCTTAATTTTGTACATTTGATTGGGAAAGTTTTGTCAACAATATATAATTAAGCTGAAATATAAATGAATGTTTGACTGATAGATACAATTTCCTAGCTTGTTGCTCTTAGAGATCAGTAGTTTGAATACAGTGAGAATGTTATGGCACAACAAACTCCCTCTCATCTCCTTTTGTGCAATCAAAGATGTCAAGATTGAAAATTGCCAAAGTGTTGAAACATTTGCCAAGTATCATCATGCATTTCTATCAAATCTAACTTCGATAAAAATAAGGGATTGTCCAAATTTGAAGAATGTTATACCAGCTTCCTTGGCTGAAAGTTTTCAAGAACTGGAGCAATTGGTTGTATTGCAATGTGGGACACTAGATGAAATCTTGAAGAAGGAAGAGGATCATAAAACAAATCAGCTTATTATGTTTGAGTTCCCAAAACTAAAATTTGTCAAATTTCTTTATCTGCCTCAACTTAGAAGTTTTTACGGAGGAATGCATTCTTCTAAATGGCCATCACTCACACATTTGAAAGTGGTGTTGGGACGCAACACTAACAAAGTGCAGATTTTGGCCAAAGAACATTCAACCTTCCAAGAAAAGTGCAAAATGGATAATCCATGTACTCCAATAAAACTACCTCTCTTTATAATTGAAAAGGTTAGTAAGAGTAATAGTCCTTACCAATTTTTGGGAAGGAAATGTCATTAATCATTTTATAATTTCCTTGCTAGTTAATAATTATACAAGGGGTCTCGTTCTCTAACATGGAAGGGTAATATTATTTTGATATGTCATCTTCTCATTGGATATAGTTATCTTATTTTGTTTAAATATAAATTTTAAATTTTAAGTAAAATAATCTTGACCTTTAAAATAACTAAATCTAATATGTAAAATTAAGATATTATTCTAATATGTCATGGGAATGAGAAACATTATACAGCCCCAATCCCTTAGTTCAAATAGTAAGTAGGAGTGTCCCACATCCAAAGCATTGTGAGTTCGAGCCTTGATAGACGAGTAAAATTTGTCATTGACTAAAGATCAAATTTACACTTAAAGGGTACTCATTGTTTGACTAAACAAAGAGATACATTATATAATTCATTAAGGTACATATGAGTAGAACTGGTATAACTTTTGAAGTTTTAGGATATGACAATAGGTTACTTAAGTGCAAATGATTATCGTATAAATCATGGAAATAAATATGTGAAAATAGTAATGTTTGTGAAATATATGTCAATGTATAAATTATTTTTTTTACTTTTAGAATTGGAATTAGAAGTGAGATACGAGTAAAAGAGATAAAAGAAATAAAGTTGGCATATAGTTACAGAGACATGTGCCATATTCATGAATAAGGTGAAGAAGCTCTTTATTTATTATTTTATATGGATGCATTTATTTGTGATAGGGACAATAGCTCCCATGAGTTTCTACAAGGCAATAAACTTCCATCCCAAAATGTTATCTTATTGAGTGAGGTTGACTTATGCACTTATAAATTCATGCTTCTATTATTATTTTATTAATGTCGGACTTATTTTGCTCTCAATTCTCAATAATTCCTTTCTCAAACATGACCGCTCGGATCCTTATAAGTCTATACTTTAACTGAAGTCAATCCAGTGGTCTTTCATAGTTTCAAAGTCCTGTTAAGGTTATCCAAGTTCACCCTCATGACCCACATCATTATGAGATTTAGAGAATTTCATTTCAAGCCTACGAAGCCTACATTTCAACACACTACCACAAAACTGCTATATGGTCACGGTTTTTAACCGTGACTGTAGACCTATGGTCACGGTTTTTATAACCGTGACCTAAGAAGGAGAGACCTTAGACTAGAACCTATGGTCACGGTTAAAAACTGTGACTGTAGACATATGATATAGTCACGGTTTTTGAAAGACCGTGACCAATTATTCACTTAGGTCACGGTTTTTGTAAAAACCGTGGCCTTAAGTAATACATATGGTCACGGTTTTTGTAAAAATCGTGACCATATGGATGTATATGGCCTCGGTTGTTACAAAAATCGTGACCATATGTATTACTTAAGGCCACGATTTTTACAAAAACCGTGACTATATGTAATGTTCATTTGAAAATAATTACACATATTTTTTAGCATTTTCATAAATTTAAATATCTGTTTCTTCAATATTATAAGTGCAACATTCATATCGAAAAATATATTATTAAAACTAATATAGCAACATTCATTTTCTCCTTTAAATTTTTGAACTCAAGTTTTACATCCCTGTTGAAATGTAGCAACAAACAGATGAGTCAAATTGAAACGGACAAGAGGAGGAAGACATGAATTTATGGTAGAACAAGCAATATGCAACATCATTTCATAGCACTAAGTGAAAATAAAACATCATCAGAGCACAACAAAATTTTCTGGACAAAACACTTGAGGCAAACACAAAGTCAATAAGCCAATGCCTGTTGCTTGGGTCAATTTCCAGAGCCTTCTTGATGTCTAACTCAGCCAAGTCTAAATCAGCCAGCTGGATATATGCCTGAGCTCTTCTATAGAGAGCCTTAACATTGTTACCATCCATGTCTAATACCTGCGTAGAAAAACAACAGCATTCAAAGCCAAACGAAGCAGATAACTTGACTGCTACAACACAAGAAAAACTTAATTCCAATGTCACCAACCTTAGTGCATAGTTTCTCAGCCTGTTTGTAATCTTTCACCTTCAGTTTGCAAGCAGCAATGTTGAGATTGCAAGCAACCTTCAAAGCCTTTGCCTGTTTTTTCTCCTCTTCAAGGAAGGCAGAATCATATTCAATGTACTTCACAGCCTGCATGTTGTAAAACTCAGTAACTACATGGAAAGAAGATTCAATTACACATGAGCTTATTAACACTTAATCTTGGCATTTACCTTCTCATATCTCTTGGAAGCTTTGGCATATTTACCTGCCTTGAAAAATGCATTTCCTTCTTCCTTCTTCTTACCTGCAGCTTCAATTTTCTCAGGGGTGTTCATATCCCAAGACTCCTTCTCCTAAAGGAAACAGTTAAGAAACAAAACATATTTGTCCATAAATAAATGCAGGAATGATCTGAAACAAGCATCATTACTTACCTTGATAAAAGACACCAACTCAGCCTCATAGAACACGGTAGAATTAGGAGGTACCACTGCCAGCTCCTCCTGAGACTGGGATGAGCCAAAAGTATAATCTGGCGCTATTGTCAAAAGGGCTACTTCACCCTTCTTCATTGTCAAAATGGCTCTATCAAGCCCTTCAATAACTTGCTCTGCCCAAAGAAAGTAGTCAGCACATGAATGCAAATAACTATAAATAAATAAATAAATAACATACATTAGAGTCTAGAGAGAACACTCTGAGTGGTTCAGTCGACTCCATTTGAGTTATAGGAAATGATTCCTCAATTTCATTGGGCATCCTAGCAAAAGATGGATCCCTTTTTTGCTGACGATAAATGTCAAGAATGAGCAGCTTGGACATAAGCAGAACGAATAAACAAATAACATTAAACAGGAAAGGGAAGTTAAAATATAGATTGCACTGGACAAGGAATGGCATCAACCCTAAGCCAAAAAAATTCATTTCAAAAAGGCAAACGGTAACGAAATTCCAATTCTAAGAGCTGCATTAAAGCTACCCAACCTTCCTTAATCAAGAACCCTAGCAAGAACTTTAAAGCGCAGACAACACACAAGAAAATAAAATATATAGAGTTTTAGAGAGAAAATGAGTCGAACTACTAAACTGAAGGAGGCCGGTGAACAGCAAGGAGGACGACGGCAGACCAACACGACGTCGCTGAAGGATGAACGAGTAGAACAGCGTCCAGGCTCGATTGTTTTCGCGTGTGAAGCTTCCCATTGGGGGGGGGAATCGACCATTGAGGCGACGGCGTTAGCGTTGGCGTTGGCGACGGCGTCGATGAGGGCAACGCCTCCCTCTCTCGCTCGCGCCGTTAGGAGCCCGAGCAGCTGGAAATTTGCGTGGAAGGAGAAGGAAGATATTGGGTCTTCGCTTTCCATTTCAAATCAAACCCTAGCCCTAGAGTTCAATCCTCATTCAGCCATGTCGAAGCAAGGTGGAAAGGCTAAGCCTTTGAAGCAACCCAAGGTCAATGTTTATTGTGATTATTACGAATGACCTCTTTCAGTTTATGTGAACATTCACTTGGTGTCTCATACGCCATAAAACATTTGGATTTTTGCTGATTTTCATTTATGTGTTTATTAAAAAAAAAAAAAACTTTGGGTCACGATTTTAAAAAAATCGAGACTATATTATACGTTAAGGTCACGGTTATTTAAAAACCGTGGCTATAAATTTTTTCTGTTTTTGTAACTTCACTTTTGGTCACGGTTATTTTAAAAATCGAGATTATAGATATACACTATGGCCTCTGTTTTAAGAAGACCGTGATCAAAAACCTATAGCCTCGATTTTTTGTAAAACCGTGGCCAATTTTCCGAGACTAAAGATTAGTTTTGTTGTAGTGACAATTTGATCAAACAACAACTATTAGCTCTGATACCATTTAATAGACCTAATAGCTCCCATATGTTTTCACAAGATAATGAGTTCTCATCCCAAAAAGTTAACTTATTCGGTGCGGTTGACTCATACACTTATAAACTATGTTTTCATTGTTATTTTATCAATATATGACTTAATTGCTCTCAATTTTCAATAATTTAAATATAGATGACCAATTTTAATGTAAAACTAATTATATTTTTTTTTGAAATTATCAAGGTGTACTACATGTCCATGCACTTGGCTCATACAATTTTTTTCATCAATATGATATATATACATGTATTAATATTTCAGGAATCGTTTCCTAGCTTGAAAAACCTGACCTTGAGTGCTTCCATGGAGGTGTGCGATGATCCAATTACAGCTGCCTGCCTGAATAGAGTGAAAGATTTTTGGTTTGATTGTAACAGCGTCAACTCTTCCAATATTTTCCTCTCCAACTGCTTTCGATATTTTCATAATAGTTTAGAAGGACTATATTTGAAGAGAGCTTCATTTCTAGAAATATTCTTGGATGCTGATATTGAACAAGAGTTTGTTAATGATAATAGTGGCTGGGACCCTTCCACATATAAAAGCTTTGAGCATTTCAAACATGCCTTGGCTCAAAAATTTATGGAAGGAAAACTCTCAATTATCTGCATCACTAGTACTATTAGTTTTATCAAACCTGGAGTATTTGCAAGTGGTTGAGTGTGACAGATTAAAGAACATAGTATCATCTGCAATATCCTTCCGCAATCTGACAATTTTGTTGATAGCTGGATGTCAGGAATTGAAATATTTAGTAACTTATCCAGTTGCTAAAAGCTTGAACCAACTTAAAAGCATGGTAATTCGAGATTGTAAAGAATGACAGTAACCTTGGAAAGTAGCAATAGAGAAGATGATGATGATGATGGGAGTAATATTAATAGTATTGAGATTGTCTTTGTGAAATTGAGATTTTTGGATTTAAAATCTCTACCAAGTCTGGAAGGCTTTTGCTCCGGAAATGATCATTGTTGTGTCTAAGTACCATCCTTAAAGACTTTGTACGTGACAACTGCAACATCGAGTTGAAAATATTTGATGAGGGAGTGCTCCAAACCCATTCAAATTCAGAGAGACTGCAGCAGAGAACAACTCAACATGAAACAGTGCCTATTCAAGATACTGATGTTTCTTTGATCCATAAAGAAATCGATACGTTTTATGATAATGATGAAACGGTATGCTTTTTATATTTTTAGTAAGATTCTTTTCAATTTACATAGATAGCCACAATTTTTAAATAGCCGATGGGTGATTTTATAGAGTGGATAAGAATTAACTCCTCACAATTATATTCTATTTATATTTAAATAAATAACATTTGACGTTAATATTCCTTCTTTATTTTATAAGTTATATGAACACTCTCAAAAGTGGCTTGCTATGTGTTGATCAAGGTCAAAAGTGAAGGCATTTAGTCATACGATCTATAAAGCTCCTCTCCTGGTAAGTTTTTATATAAACTGAACTTATTATTCCAATTATTTATATGTTCCTCATAGGGAAAAATATTATGTTTGTACATACCAATTCCAATAGTGTGTAATTATCAACAAATAAAAAAAAAATTCCAATAGTTCGTAATTTTTATAGTTGTTTTCCATCCAAATAATTTTAAAGAAAACTACTTTGTTTTTTACTTAATTCCACAATCATTATGTAAAATAATTCTTATTGATTATTTACATTTATTTTTTATATAATAAAAATAAGGTATAGAATTAGGGCTAGGTTTTTTTACATAATTTATTACTTTATCTATTTCAAGGGTTGAAATTTTAGGATTAATTTTCTCACTTTTATTAATTATAAATTTCAACTGTTGTGATAAAGTAATGTAAAAAATTAGGACTGTGCATCTTGTCCCTAAAAATAAATTATGATAAATCTCAAAAAATATGTAAGTATTGCAATTTCATACTATTTTTTGCTTCGGTGTATGTTTGATTACTTAAAACGAATCCTTTCATTTTTCTAATTCTCAATAAAAAGAAAAGACCTAGGCAATTATGTTCTATTAGCTTAAGGAATGCTAAAGAGACATAAACGTACACTGATTATTATATGTTTCTCATGGGAAAAAAAAAATTATGTTTGTATGAACCCATTCCAATAGTGTGTAATTATCAACAACAACAACAAAAATTCCAATAATGCTTAATTTCTATAGTTGTTTTCCTTCCAAAAAAAAAAGTTTAAAAAGACTTCTTTGTTTTTGACCAATTCCACAATCATTAAGTTAAATAATTCTCATTGATTACATTCATTTTTTATTATATAATAAAAATAAAGGAAAGGATTAAGTCCCCTAATTTTTACACAATTTATTACATTCTCTTATATTAAGAGTTGAGATTTTATAAAATATCTTTCTCTTCTGTTAATTATAGATCTTAACATTGTAAATTGTATAAAACACTTGGGGCTATTAGCCTTGTTTCTAAAAATAAATTATTTTAAATTTCAAAAACAATGTATGGATTGCAGTTTCATACTATTTTTTTTTGCTTCGGTGTCATGTTTGATAATTTAAATGAACACTTTAGTGTTTCTAATTCTCAATTTGGGTTTTGTATATACTTTTTTGATTCCTATTTAGCAAAAGTATTCACTTGTATTCTTATTTTTAAAATGATACATTTTTAATCTTCATATTTAATTATAGGTATCCAATTAGTAAAAGTTTTAAATAAAAAATGTAATTTGATAAGTAATGATTTTACAGGATGCAATTTTTAGATATTTTTAGATAGTTTGCTTCGGTGTTTGATAACTTAAATGAATCTTTTTCGTTTTTCTAATTCTCAGTAAAAAGAAAACCTAGGCAATTATTTGACTTCCTTACCTTTTGATCCCATATTTAACAAAAGTATTCATTTATATTCTTATTTTTAAAATGATATATTTTTAATCCTTATATTTAATTAAAAGTATTCAATTGATAGGTTAATTTTTTTTTTTTAGATATTTTTTTCACATTTGTTGAAACGTGATACATACAGTGTTAAAAAAATACAGAAATATTTTCCTAAAATTTACAAAAATAGTTCAAAAAAATAAAATAAAAATCTATTATACTATTAGCATTCCTGAATTATATATCTTAATTTTGTCCATTTGAAGAGGAAAGTTAATTTTGCCGACAATGGATAAGTAAGCCCAAATATAAATAAATGTCTGACTGACAGATACTATTTCTTAGCTTGGTGCACTTGGAGGTTAGCGGTTTGAATAAAGTTATAACCATACAACACAACAAACTCCATCCTAAGTCCTTTTGTGCACTCAAAGCAGTCAAGATTGAATATTGTTGAAGTGTTGAAATGTTTGTCAAGCAATATATATCATGCATTTTTATTGAATCTTACGATTTAATATGGTTAGAATCATACTTTGTAATATAATTTTTTTATTTTAAGTCCCATTAATTAAGTATATTTTATTAATTTAATTTAATTTTGTAAATTAAACACTTATATATTACAGAATCCTAATTTTACTAGAGTTAGAATCCTATTTGTAATAGAGTTTATATCTTTTAAGCCTCATTAGAGTCATGAAAACTAAGACTAAAAATTTACAATTTAATGTACTATTTAATTTTTTTTATTTATATTATTAAAAATAATAAAATAGACTACTTCATTTTATTTACAAAAGTTTCAATCAATTTGTTCATGGGTCAAATTCTCTTGACATATAGAGATGACATTAGATCTCAACTACTTAAGAATCTTTGTTTAGCGGTGCAATGAATTTGAAATTTTGGATACAAGGATTGAATTTTTAAATGAGATTTTCAAATTTGTTGCAATTACTAATTCAAGGCACTTAAGTGAATGAGATCTAATGTCATTTTTATATGTTATCTCCATATGTCAAGGGAACTTAAACCTTTGTTAATTACTATTATATAGACTCGAATGTGTATTCAATAAATTTTAGACAATTTTATCAAAAATTTTAATTTAATTCCAAATACGTATATATTAATAATTTAATTTATTTTGTAATTATTTAATGCATATATATTAGATATATAGTTCTGTTTCGTTTAAGTCCTACAATAATCAAGTATATATTATTAATTTAATTTATTTGTGTATATATTAAATACATATATATTAGATAGATAGAAAATTTTAATTTTAATAGAATTAAAATCCTACTTGTATTATAATTTAATTTTTTTAAGTCTCCCATGAGTTATGAAAATTAAGATTAAAATTTAGAATTTAATATATTATTTAATTTTTCGATTTATATTATCAAATATAATAAAATAGCCTGCTAAATTTTATTTGCAAAAGTTTCAATCAATTTATTCATGCATATTAATTTAATTTTTTTTTCAAAATTTATAATTAAAAAATTAATTAAAAATTATGGTTTCTATTGACTTTCTTTTTCTTTTAGGCAGGTTGGTACTTGGTTGGTTCAATTTAATACTTTGCAAAAAAAAAAAAAATATTATAACATTAATTATTATGGCGATCATTACATCTTTTTTTATTGAAGAAAAGAAAAATAAAGAATCTACTACATCAAGTTACAAATAAAGTTCTACAGAAAATAAATTAAGTTGGGTTAGACATGTGCAAAATTAAAAAGAAAATGAATGAAAGGAAGAAGAAAGGGTCAAGAAAATGATTATATATATTGATGAATAGAACATTACACAGTAGTTCTGTAAATAATACATGTAGATATTTTCTAGGCCTTTAACCTAGGGACATGGCATGTATATCAGCCTTTGTATCAGACTAAAGACCTTGAGCTAAATCTATTTACATCTAACAGATTGTTATTTAAAGATTTATTAACAGATTAATATTAAAAAAATATAATTTTCTTAAATCGTTGAGATTAAGAGTTTAATATATATTAGTAGAGAAATTTGTTGATTAGACAATTTAAACTCAACACAAAAACAACAAATGAAAAGTCACAATTTTTATCAAATTTTAGCATCAATAACATAAGAAATTTTCATAATAATTCAAAGAGCCCAAAAAAAAAAAAAAAAAAAAGACAACGGTTCGTACACGAGTTATTGGCAACATTACTATCTTGGCCTCATGTCACCACTCTTTGCATTTTTGGAAAGCACAAAGATAACACCTATCAGCTCTTGGTTAACACGGGTTCAGTTCTCCAAGTTATTTAATAATAATCTATTAGTTCCTAAATTATTGAAAATATACCTTATAGATATCCATGTTAATGTTGGTACCCATTATTTTCCATTAACATTGGTACTAAGACATTAACATCGGTACCTATAAGGTGCCCTTTCATTAATTAATTTGGGAACTGATACTGAATCACTAAATAACTTAAAAAATAATGGGTATTAAAGTAATTGACATGGGTACCTACAACATACCACTAAATAACTTAGAAAATAATAGATACCAAAACATTAACATGGCTACCTTACTACATTTTTATAACAGAGTTGGAATCAACACTAAGGTGTCCATAGAAGGAAAATTCAATTATACTCCAACATGAAATCAATTGTCATTTTGAAAAAATATTTAATGATAGATGATCAATATAAATTTAAATTAAGAACTAAATATAATGTTTCCAACAACTAGTTTTATTAATAAATTTTTAGGAATTAAAATTTATTGTAATGATTTTTTTAATATTCATTTAATGAGTGTGATATTGTCATGAAAATTTATGGGATGCTTGAGAACCAATGTCGTTAACTAAGCATCAAAGATTAGACTAAGAGCATTCCATAACATCAACGGTAGAAAAAGAAGCAGGATTGCACATCATGGGGGATCGACTCCCTTGATGGATGGATAATCTCCCTATGTAGGGATCAATCCCCCTCCATCCCACTACAACAAGAAACTCATTTATATACACCAAGAATAAATAAAAAAAAATCAAATATAATTGTACTAAATACTTTTACACGGGATAACCTCTGTTTTTTCACATGGGTCTTTAATTAGGAAGCTAGAAATAGTTTGGACATTATAGTAAATGTTCCTAAGACTATATAAGCATCCTTAGGTGCTAGGTCATTTGCAAGAGAGCTCATTTGTGTGCTAGAGAGAAGAGTCAAGAAAAGAGAGAAAGAAGAAGAGTATTTTCACCATTGTTATTGTGGAAACTTTTGAGAGATCTATTTGACCATTTTTCTCATTTGTGAGTGCTTCTCTTCCAGGTTTTCTCTATTATAATTGTATTCTCCAAAGTTGAAGCTAATGGAATTCATCTCCATTGGAGGGGTTAAGAAGTGCAGTAAAATCACCACATTAGTTGTGTTGAACCATTATAATGTTTTTGTAATCTTTCCTTTTATTGTTCTTGCCTTTATTTTCTAGCATATTGATATCCATTTCTAGGGCTTGATACACTACTACAATTTGGACAATATAGGACGGCTTATAATTTAGAGTGAGAAATAAATAGGACGGTCTCAAGTATATGGCTGTCCTATAAGAAATATAGGACGGCTATTACGGAAAAAATTAGGCGGAACTTTATAAGACGGCTATTAGCCGTCTTAAAAAAAATTCTTTTAGGACGGCTAGTAGTCGTCCTATATAGTAACATTAGCCGTCCTAAAAAAAAATTATTTTAGGACGGCTTTTTATAGTTTCAGTGCAAATTTTTTTTTTTGCGTTCATCCTAAAAGAACGAGTGTAATTTAAAAAAAAATTATAAAATTCTTTTAGGACGGTCAGTGGCCGTCCTAAAAGAATTTTATAGGACGGCCACTGACCATCCTAAAAGAATTTTGTAATTTTTTTTTTATTTTTATGGCCGTCCTAAAAGAATTTTATAAGACGGTTAGTGGCCGTCTTAAAAGAAAAATTCTTTTAGGACGGCTATTATAGTTTCAGTGCAAATTTTTTTTTTTCTGCGTTCATCCTAAAAGAACGAGTGTAATTTTTTTACTTATATATATTTCTCCTCGCAAGTGTGACAGATTAAAGAACATAGTATCATCTGCAATATCCTTCCGCAATCTGACAATTTTGTTGATAGCTGGATGTCAGGAATTGAAATATTTAGTAACTTATCCAGTTGCTAAAAGCTTGAACCAACTTAAAAGCATGGTAATTCGAGATTGTAAAGAATGACAGTAACCTTGGAAAGTAGCAATAGAGAAGATGATGATGATGATGGGAGTAATATTAATAGTATTGAGATTGTCTTTGTGAAATTGAGATTTTTGGATTTAAAATCTCTACCAAGTCTGGAAGGCTTTTGCTCCGGAAATGATCATTGTTGTGTCTAAGTACCATCCTTAAAGACTTTGTACGTGACAACTGCAACATCGAGTTGAAAATATTTGATGAGGGAGTGCTCCAAACCCATTCAAATTCAGAGAGACTGCAGCAGAGAACAACTCAACATGAAACAGTGCCTATTCAAGATACTGATGTTTCTTTGATCCATAAAGAAATCGATACGTTTTATGATAATGATGAAACGGTATGCTTTTTATATTTTTAGTAAGATTCTTTTCAATTTACATAGATAGTCACGATTTTCAAATAGCGGATGGGTGATTTTATAGAGTGGATAAGAATTAACTCCTCACAATTATATTCTATTTATATTTAAATAAATAACATTTGACGTTAATATTCCTTCTTTATTTTATAAGTTATATGAACACTCTCAAAAGTGGCTTGCTATGTGTTGATCAAGGTCAAAAGTGAAGGCATTTAGTCATACGATCTATAAAGCTCCTCTCCTGGTAAGTTTTTATATAAACTGAACTTATTATTCCAATTATTTATATGTTCCTCATAGGGAAAAATATTATGTTTGTACATACCAATTCCAATAGTGTGTAATTATCAACAAATAAAAAAAAAATTCCAATAGTTCGTAATTTTTATAGTTGTTTTCCATCCAAATAATTTTAAAGAAAACTACTTTGTTTTTTACTTAATTCCACAATCATTATGTAAAATAATTCTTATTGATTATTTACATTTATTTTTTATATAATAAAAATAAGGTATAGAATTAGGGCTAGGTTTTTTTACATAATTTATTACTTTATCTATTTCAAGGGTTGAAATTTTAGGATTAATTTTCTCACTTTTATTAATTATAAATTTCAACTGTTGTGATAAAGTAATGTAAAAAATTAGGACTGTGCATCTTGTCCCTAAAAATAAATTATGATAAATCTCAAAAAATATGTAAGTATTGCAATTTCATACTATTTTTTGCTTCGGTGTATGTTTGATTACTTAAAACGAATCCTTTCATTTTTCTAATTCTCAATAAAAAGAAAAGACCTAGGCAATTATGTTCTATTAGCTTAAGGAATGCTAAAGAGACATAAACGTACACTGATTATTATATGTTTCTCATGGGAAAAAAAAAATTATGTTTGTATGAACCCATTCCAATAGTGTGTAATTATCAACAACAACAACAAAAATTCCAATAATGCTTAATTTCTATAGTTGTTTTCCTTCCAAAAAAAAAAGTTTAAAAAGACTTCTTTGTTTTTGACCAATTCCACAATCATTAAGTTAAATAATTCTCATTGATTACATTCATTTTTTATTATATAATAAAAATAAAGGAAAGGATTAAGTCCCCTAATTTTTACACAATTTATTACATTCTCTTATATTAAGAGTTGAGATTTTATAAAATATCTTTCTCTTCTGTTAATTATAGATCTTAACATTGTAAATTGTATAAAACACTTGGGGCTATTAGCCTTGTTTCTAAAAATAAATTATTTTAAATTTCAAAAACAATGTATGGATTGCAGTTTCATACTATTTTTTTTTGCTTCGGTGTCATGTTTGATAATTTAAATGAACACTTTAGTGTTTCTAATTCTCAATTTGGGTTTTGTATATACTTTTTTGATTCCTATTTAGCAAAAGTATTCACTTGTATTCTTATTTTTAAAATGATACATTTTTAATCTTCATATTTAATTATAGGTATCCAATTAGTAAAAGTTTTAAATAAAAAATGTAATTTGATAAGTAATGATTTTACAGGATGCAATTTTTAGATATTTTTAGATAGTTTGCTTCGGTGTTTGATAACTTAAATGAATCTTTTTCGTTTTTCTAATTCTCAGTAAAAAGAAAACCTAGGCAATTATTTGACTTCCTTACCTTTTGATCCCATATTTAACAAAAGTATTCATTTATATTCTTATTTTTAAAATGATATATTTTTAATCCTTATATTTAATTAAAAGTATTCAATTGATAGGTTAATTTTTTTTTTTTAGATATTTTTTTCACATTTGTTGAAACGTGATACATACAGTGTTAAAAAAATACAGAAATATTTTCCTAAAATTTACAAAAATAGTTCAAAAAAATAAAATAAAAATCTATTATACTATTAGCATTCCTGAATTATATATCTTAATTTTGTCCATTTGAAGAGGAAAGTTAATTTTGCCGACAATGGATAAGTAAGCCCAAATATAAATAAATGTCTGACTGACAGATACTATTTCTTAGCTTGGTGCACTTGGAGGTTAGCGGTTTGAATAAAGTTATAACCATACAACACAACAAACTCCATCCTAAGTCCTTTTGTGCACTCAAAGCAGTCAAGATTGAATATTGTTGAAGTGTTGAAATGTTTGTCAAGCAATATATATCATGCATTTTTATTGAATCTTACGATTTAATATGGTTAGAATCATACTTTGTAATATAATTTTTTTATTTTAAGTCCCATTAATTAAGTATATTTTATTAATTTAATTTAATTTTGTAAATTAAACACTTATATATTACAGAATCCTAATTTTACTAGAGTTAGAATCCTATTTGTAATAGAGTTTATATCTTTTAAGCCTCATTAGAGTCATGAAAACTAAGACTAAAAATTTACAATTTAATGTACTATTTAATTTTTTTTATTTATATTATTAAAAATAATAAAATAGACTACTTCATTTTATTTACAAAAGTTTCAATCAATTTGTTCATGGGTCAAATTCTCTTGACATATAGAGATGACATTAGATCTCAACTACTTAAGAATCTTTGTTTAGCGGTGCAATGAATTTGAAATTTTGGATACAAGGATTGAATTTTTAAATGAGATTTTCAAATTTGTTGCAATTACTAATTCAAGGCACTTAAGTGAATGAGATCTAATGTCATTTTTATATGTTATCTCCATATGTCAAGGGAACTTAAACCTTTGTTAATTACTATTATATAGACTCGAATGTGTATTCAATAAATTTTAGACAATTTTATCAAAAATTTTAATTTAATTCCAAATACGTATATATTAATAATTTAATTTATTTTGTAATTATTTAATGCATATATATTAGATATATAGTTCTGTTTCGTTTAAGTCCTACAATAATCAAGTATATATTATTAATTTAATTTATTTGTGTATATATTAAATACATATATATTAGATAGATAGAAAATTTTAATTTTAATAGAATTAAAATCCTACTTGTATTATAATTTAATTTTTTTAAGTCTCCCATGAGTTATGAAAATTAAGATTAAAATTTAGAATTTAATATATTATTTAATTTTTCGATTTATATTATCAAATATAATAAAATAGCCTGCTAAATTTTATTTGCAAAAGTTTCAATCAATTTATTCATGCATATTAATTTAATTTTTTTTCAAAATTTATAATTAAAAAATTAATATTTATATTACAAGATTAATTAAAAATTATGGTTTCTATTGACTTTCTTTTTCTTTTAGGCAGGTTGGTACTTGGTTGGTTCAATTTAATACTTTGCAAAAAAAAAAAATATATTATAACATTAATTATTATGGCGATCATTACATCTTTTTTTATTGAAGAAAAGAAAAATAAAGAATCTACTACATCAAGTTACAAATAAAGTTCTACAGAAAATAAATTAAGTTGGGCTAGAGATGTGCAAAATTAAAAAGAAAATGAATGATTTTGATGATGGAAAAGGATCAAAGAAGAACAGAGAACAGGCGATGAAAGGAAGAAGAAAGGATCAAGAAAATGATTATGTATATTGATGAATAGAACATTAGACAGTAGTTCTGTATATAGTACATGTAGATATTTTCTAGGCCTTTAACCTAGGGACATGGCATGTATATCAGCCTTTGTATCAGACTAAAGACCTTGAGCTAAATCTATTTACATCTAACAGATTGTTATTTAAAGATTTATTAACAGATTAATATTAAAAAAATATAATTTTCTTAAATCGTTGAGATTAAGAGTTTAATATATATTAGTAGAGAAATTTGTTGATTAGACAATTTAAACTCAACACAAAAACAACAAATGAAAAGTCACAATTTTTATCAAATTTTAGCATCAATAACATAAGAAGGCATCACTATTTTCATAATAATTCAAAGAGCCCAAAAAAAAAAAAAAAAAAAAGACAACGGTTCGTACACGAGTTATTGGCAACATTACTATCTTGGCCTCATGTCACCACTCTTTGCATTTTTGGAAAGCACAAAGATAACACCTATCAGCTCTTGGTTAACACGGGTTCAGTTCTCCAAGTTATTTAATAATAATCTATTAGTTCCTAAATTATTGAAAATATACCTTATAGATATCCATGTTAATGTTGGTACCCATTATTTTCCATTAACATTGGTACTAAGACATTAACATCGGTACCTATAAGGTGCCCTTTCATTAATTAATTTGGGAACTGATACTGAATCACTAAATAACTTAAAAAATAATGGGTATTAAAGTAATTGACATGGGTACCTACAACATACCACTAAATAACTTAGAAAATAATAGATACCAAAACATTAACATGGCTACCTTACTACATTTTTATAACAGAGTTGGAATCAACACTAAGGTGTCCATAGAAGGAAAATTCAATTATACTCCAACATGAAATCAATTGTCATTTTGAAAAAATATTTAATGATAGATGATCAATATAAATTTAAATTAAGAACTAAATATAATGTTTCCAACAACTAGTTTTATTAATAAATTTTTAGGAATTAAAATTTATTGTAATGATTTTTTTAATATTCATTTAATGAGTGTGATATTGTCATGAAAATTTATGGGATGCTTGAGAACCAATGTCGTTAACTAAGCATCAAAGATTAGACTAAGAGCATTCCATAACATCAACGGTAGAAAAAGAAGCAGGATTGCACATCATGGGGGATCGACTCCCTTGATGGATGGATAATCTCCCTATGTAGGGATCAATCCCCCTCCATCCCACTACAACAAGAAACTCATTTATATACACCAAGAATAAATAAAAAAAAATCAAATATAATTGTACTAAATACTTTTACACGGGATAACCTCTGTTTTTTCACATGGGTCTTTAATTAGGAAGCTAGAAATAGTTTGGACATTATAGTAAATGTTCCTAAGACTATATAAGCATCCTTAGGTGCTAGGTCATTTGCAAGAGAGCTCATTTGTGTGCTAGAGAGAAGAGTCAAGAAAAGAGAGAAAGAAGAAGAGTATTTTCACCATTGTTATTGTGGAAACTTTTGAGAGATCTATTTGACCATTTTTCTCATTTGTGAGTGCTTCTCTTCCAGGTTTTCTCTATTATAATTGTATTCTCCAAAGTTGAAGCTAATGGAATTCATCTCCATTGGAGGGGTTAAGAAGTGCAGTAAAATCACCACATTAGTTGTGTTGAACCATTATAATGTTTTTGTAATCTTTCCTTTTATTGTTCTTGCCTTTATTTTCTAGCATATTGATATCCATTTCTAGGGCTTGATACACTACTACAATTTGGACAATATAGGACGGCTTATAATTTAGAGTGAGAAATAAATAGGACGGTCTCAAGTATATGGCTGTCCTATAAGAAATATAGGACGGCTATTACGGAAAAAATTAGGCGGAACTTTATAAGACGGCTATTAGCCGTCTTAAAAAAAATTCTTTTAGGACGGCTAGTAGTCGTCCTATATAGTAACATTAGCCGTCCTAAAAAAAAATTATTTTAGGACGGCTTTTTATAGTTTCAGTGCAAATTTTTTTTTTTGCGTTCATCCTAAAAGAACGAGTGTAATTTAAAAAAAAATTATAAAATTCTTTTAGGACGGTCAGTGGCCGTCCTAAAAGAATTTTATAGGACGGCCACTGACCATCCTAAAAGAATTTTGTAATTTTTTTTTTATTTTTATGGCCGTCCTAAAAGAATTTTATAAGACGGTTAGTGGCCGTCTTAAAAGAAAAATTCTTTTAGGACGGCTATTATAGTTTCAGTGCAAATTTTTTTTTTTCTGCGTTCATCCTAAAAGAACGAGTGTAATTTTTTTACTTATATATATTTCTCCTCGCAAGTGAACCAAGACACTCATCCTTATCCCCATTTTAAGTTAAAAAAATTCAATCCCTCTTCCTCCTTCCTCTTTTCCTCTTTCTCACCAAGACACTCATCCTTATCCCCATCCTCTTCAATATCACCACCAACAATAATTGATTTTTGCTAGCAGAGCTGGTAGCATGTGAAGGCTTTGATTATTTATTCTGCAGTACTTATTATTTGTTTTATTCTTACACTAATCTTTGGTAATTTTTTTAAATATATATATATTCTCCACTTTAGGTTGATATTTGTATTTTGCTCCACTTTAATAGTTATTTTTTTCTTTAAATAGTTGGACATTTGATTTCTTTGTTTCCTTTCGCTCACTCTAATCATTCTCCTTTCTTGATTTTTCTTTGCCATTTTTTCGTCCATATCTTTGGCCACCATTTTTGCATTTTTGTTATGAGTATCAATCTTAATGTTGAGTATTAATGATATTTGGTTTGTTAGTTTCTTATTGTGAATCTATGGGTTGAGTTTTAATTATCAGTTTGAGCCCTAAAAGAAAAAGGGAATTGAAAAAATAAAGCGGGAAAAGAAAAATTGAAAGCCGCGCTAGTTTTTTTCCTTTTTAATTGGTTATATCTTTAATTAAAAATATTATACAAAAACATTTAATCTTGTTTCTAGAATAATTTTTACATGCTATATATATATTTCAGTACTAGACGAACACAGAAAAAAAAATTATAAAATTCTTTTAGGACGGTCAGTGGCCGTCCTATAAAATTCTTTTAGGACGGTCAGTGGCCGTCCTAAAAGAATTTTATAGGACGGCTACTGACCGTCCTAAAAGAATTTTGTAATTTTTTTTTATTTTTATGGCCGTCTTAAAATTTTTTTATAAGACGCTCCGTGAACGTCCTATTTTTTGATTCTTTTAGGACGGGACTTTATAAGACGGCCATTGGCCGTCCTATAAGACTTATATGAAGGTCAGTAGCCGTCCTATAAAGCCAAATTTGTAGTAGTGATAGTGTTTTTGTTGGATTAGTATTTTCATTGGGTGTTTTTTGCTTGAAAATTTCTATTATGCTTGGAATTATTCAATAGTAGCAATATCTAGGATGTTTATTCTCATGACAAGTTGTATCAAAACCTTGTTTCGGCTTAAGAGTATTTTGTGGTTAGAGTGTACCAATTTTTTGGTTTCGATGTTGTCGGTTTGAAGTTGTGTCTAGAAACAATTTCTTGCAATTGAAATTGTGTATGAGAGAAATTGAGAAGTGGGATAGCACTAGGGACTTCCATATTTGGAAGACTAAAATAAAAAGTTTGTTGGTTCAACAAAAGGTGGCTCAAGCTTTAGAAGAGGTTGTGGAGTATATGGAGAGATTTATGGAGTATCAAAAGAATCAGGTACCGTCGATGCTTTATTCTTGAACTTGTATGATAATGTTATTTGTGAGGTTCAAAGTGCGAAAACAAGTGCTAAAATTGCATAGACATAATGGAAGAAGTTAAAGACAATGGCTTGGAGGTTCAATTTAAAAGAACAATTGTTCAATTTTTGATTGGACATGTAAAAGGGCTTGGATCCTAACTCGATAGAATTGTGGAGAATCTTCAATTATTTATCAAATATTGGGGAGGGTTTAGTGATAAGAATCTCACTCATTTGTTGTTGCACAACCTACCAGAGTTTTATCGAAAGTGAAAATGGGTCTTAAGTATGGAATAGATAATATCTATTTGGTCCTAGGTGTCACATACTTGAGAACAAGAGAATTAGAGTTGAAGACAAAAAAGATTCACATTGGTGGGAGTGGGGGTTGTGGTGATGTGATGTATTCGCATGGTAGAGGTGGTTAAAGAAGCCAAAGTCATGGTAAAGGAAAATACAAATCAAAGTACTGTTGTCCAAAAGACAAAAGGAGAAGTTGCTTGTTTAACAAGAAGGAGCTTTTCAAGATAGATTGTCTGGAGAACAATAAATACACCAAGAGAGACAAGTACTAGAGATGCATCGATGGCATTGATTGATGAGATAGGTTATGATAGTGTCGAGGCACTTGCAATTTCTTCAAGCAATAGTAATGGTACTTGAGTCTTGAACTCGGAGTGTACTTTTCACATGACACTTTATAAGGAGTCATTTATTGATTACCAAGATTTAATTAGCGACATTGTTCACATAGGAAACAATCATCCTTGTAACGTGATGCCTCAATGATGGTTCAATATTTGTGACAAAGAATGCTAGACATATGTTAGCATTAAAGAAGAACTTGCTTTCATTAGGTACTGTAGACAATACGAATTATAGCTACAATGGAGATCATGGCCAATTGAAGGTTTGTAGAGGTTCTTTGGTATACTTCAAAGATATACATAGAAATTTGCTCTATTACTTAGATGCTACGATAGAGACCAATGTTTTCATAATTAGCCACCAATAGGAGAATGTCAAATTTGGCATAAAAGGTTGGGACGCATAAGTAGAAGAGGATTAGAGGAACTATCCAAGAGATGATTCTTGATGATGGCAAGCTTGATATTCTTGATGATGGTAAGCTTGATAAAATTTCAATTTACAATCATTGTATTTTTTGCAAGATTAAGAAGGTGATGTTTACAGTAGAAAAAGTTAAAGGGATGTGACATCCTTGACTATGTGCCTTTAGATTTATGGGGCTTAAGAGAACACTATCAAGGGGTGGTGCACAGTGTATTCTTACTATTATTGATGATTTCTTTAGGTTGTGGGTTTACTTGTTGAAAATTAAAGATGAAACTTTCAGAAAATTTGTGGAGTGAAAGAAACTTGTGGAGGCTCAAACCGATAAAAAGGTTAAGTGTTTAAAAACTGATAATTACTTGGACTTTTGAAATTAAACTTTCACAACATTTTTTACAGAGAATGGTATTATAATATGATCATCTGGTTTTGCTGCATATGTACATGTGTGGCAAGGAAAGTTGGAGCCAAATACATTGAAGTGCATCTTTTTAAGGTAATATATAGTGGTTTGAAGGGTTACAAGTTATGGTATATGGATGCTAAGAAGTGCATTGCTATGTATATAGTTGGAGTTTTTGAAAAAATAAATGACTCACATCAAAATTTTGGACACGGATGTGTTATGTTTGAGGTGTAGCCATTGGTGGTTAATAATCAACCATGAGTGGGCATAGGCAACTGAAAGAGCCTACTATACTAGAACCTTCGATTGTTAAATATCATGGTATAGAGATGGAAGAAGACGCCACTGAGTTCGAGCTATCTAGGTTGTGTAATGACTACTTGTTGGCATGAGATCAAAGTTGACGCGTGAGTGGAGCTCTTAAGAGGTTGAACCTTATAGCCTATGCATTGAGTATAGAGTCGAAGATCTTAGGATTTGAGCCAAGATTTTCTAAAGAAGCCATGAGTAAGAAGGATGCTAATAAATGATGGAAAGTCATGGAGGAAGAAATAAGTTGTCTATACAAAAACATAACATGGCATTACCCATTAGGCTATCTACTGTTGGTCTTTTCCTCATTTTCTGGATAAGATCTTCTCTTTGAAAAAGAATTTGTATAATCCAAATGCATGAAATTGTGGTACACTTTATTAATTTCAATAATAGTATTTATATTAAAATGGGTCCTTTATATTCAAATAAATGCATTATGTATAATAATGAATTTCAGTTCACAACCTCTTCCATAAAACTATCTCATATAATGAATGGAGATGTATGTTATCTTTGAAGCATCGCACTTTATCCATATCCATTGGAAGGAGATGAGAAATTCCATCCTACCTCTAACATATACAATAAAATCTTGCACAATATGAATACGCCCCTATAAAATGGTACAAAGCCACAAAGGATGCCAAAAACAATGAAAAGAAAAACCCAAAATGACTTTTAAAAAAATCTTAGCCACCTCTGACTTGGTATTCATCTCTCTCAATCTCCAAATGTTGTCCAAGTGAAATAGAGGCATAGGGCTTTCTAAATTAGAGTAGCTGATAAAGATCTTTGATGAGAGGAGTGATAAGGATATTTTAAGAGTTATATATCAGATGGTCATGGTTGGCCAAAATGAAGCAACTGCTCACCAAAATTAAGTCTATTAACATTAGTAACCCACAATATACATGTAGGAAATAAAGTATTGGACAAACAAGAAAATATAATTTATTTATAAATTGACAAGATTAAAATTACAAGAAAAGTATAAATGTAAATTACAATAAAGTAAATACAGAAAAAATAAATTAAACGAAGATCGAGGCCCATAAATACTATATCCTTAAGATAAACTTTTTCCCTCACACTAGGTGTTTGAAATTAAGGAAAAAATACATATACAATGATCTAAAATAATCTAAGAACACCAACTCTCCTTATCACACAAAACTTACATCAGTAAAATTGAATCAATATGTAGCCATTGGAAAAACAATTTAGAGAACATGGAAAGAGTGCGCACATAGAGAGAACATTTATGCTACTCAAGCTTACCTCTCATAGAAAAGCAAATACTATATAAAGTATTTCGTATGTTAATGATTTTTTCTTGTGGGACAAGCCAAAAACTACAACAATTTTCATTCTCAATGAGTGAATTTTGGGACAATTTCTCATTTACCTTAATATCATTTTGATCATATAAATATAAAAATTCAAAGAGGAGAACCCAAGTCAATTACAATCCTACGTTTATACTAATTAGATCTCACTCAAAATAATATTTAACCATGAATTAAAACACCAATTTTCTAACAATAAACACCAAGGAGTAAAGGTATAATTACTTTCTCATCTACGCTTTTCCTAGTCTAGTGTTTCTTTAATTCCTTTCAGGATGGACAATAATAGCGAAAAGATAGAAAATCATAATCAGAATTTCACAATAAACAAAAGCAACCACAACTATTATCTTCTTTAAACACATTGTATATAGTACTGCAACGGAGAAAAAAATCAATTATTGTATTTTCTTAAAAAGTTCGTGGAATACAAAATTACATTGTTTTTGTCCTCTATGATGGCTAATTAGTATATAACAAAGGAAGAACAAATTGAATACTTATTTCAAAATTAATTAGATACTTCCTCATCAGGAAAAAGAAAAATTGCCAAATATAATACCTCTAAAACTTATAATAATAAAATTAGTACCCAAACAACAATGAACGTTCAGTTTGAATGTGTAATATTGAATGTTCAATATTAAATGGGTCTAAATTTTCGTCGTTCAATTTCAAATATAACACCCCTAAAACTTATAATAACAAAATTGTACCCTAATAACATTGAACATTCAATTTAAATGTGTAATATTGAACGTTCAATATTAAACGGGTCTAAATTTTTGTTGTTGTGAAATTATAAATTTGAATACAATAGGTGTTATTTTTGTTATTTTTTTAAATTTATATTGTGGTTGGAATTATTCAATAATTGCCGTATTTATGAAGCTCATTCTCATAACAATGAGTTTGACTCGTGTAATTTGAATAGCAAACCAGTCAACGCATGCATCCGTCATAGTTCGATGTCACGGGTTGAATTGAGATCATAATTATAATTTTCCAGTGCAGCTTGAATCAATTTTCATCAACCCGATATTCATCCGTAATCATGTGCCATTTATGTGTCTTTTCTTATTTTTAATTAAAACTAAAATCTGCTTGTAGAATTCAAGATCCTATAATTGGATTCATTTAGATGACTACATATAATTGTTTCATTTTAATAATGTGGATATGACTACATATGAGAATTTCATATATATATATAAACAATTTTTTATACATGCATCAACATTTTATAACTCTTAATTTAGTTTTAAAATACATCCGCACCAGGCTCAATTATAACCTTTAAAGTCAAACATTTTCGTTATTCCTAATTTACACTTTTCCACAAACAATCGGACTCTTAAAATTAAATTTATACATTGGTTAGGCGTATATGTGAAGATCAAAATTATAATATCTAATATTTTTCATATTGAAGTATTGAATATGTATAAACTATAACTTAATGAATTTAGGATATTCTTTTGGATAAGTTGATACCCTTAATTGAGAGAGAAATCTCTTATAGAAATTATATTTTTTGAACTTTTACATTTTGTGGATTCAACCAAACCAATTCCTCAAGGATAGAAGATTGATTGATTCAAGTGAAAATCATAAGCAGATCATTTGCAGATGATTATACAAGATGAAATCACTAGTTAATCAACTCATATTATGAGATTTCGAACTGCTATTCACCTTAAATATTTAAGTTGCATTGCTACTAATTCTATTTAACTTGAGCGTCACAAATTCTAAAAAGACTAAGGGGTTGTTTCTCAATGCTTTTGGAATTATGTAAAAATGCTTATGAGAGTCCCTAGAAAAAAGATTCTTAATCAAATAATAAAATTTTGCGAAATGCTTTCAAGCTCAGACTTACATTTTGTCTTCCTAATAGAAGCACATTTGATGATTACTTAGAGGAAAACACTATTCTTAAACCTCTTTCCCCTGAAGTATTTCTCATAAATCATTTTAGCATATGATGAGACATTAAAATTGGACTGGCTCAGAAGAAAGAACTATTAAATTCCTTTTTACCACTTTCATTGTCCCACACATAAGGCGAGAAATTGTTTTGCTAATCTCAAGGTTTCTTTCCTTACTCATCCAAGATTTATCCATTTTAAAATCTATATTTTTGTGATTTCACAATTAAAAAACAAACATATATATTATTTAACAATTACACAATTAACAATTAAGAATAATTAATTATAAGAGAACTTCATTTATTTTGTCTAATAATCATGTAAATAAATAGAAAAAAAAAAACTATGCAAAGAAATATGAATATTTAGGTCACGCACGACTGTTAAGCTTAAGAAATATTCTATTAGGAAATAACATATACTAAGGTGGCTTTACTACGCATTGTCTAAATATTCTACTAGGAAATAACATATTATATATGGTTTTTCTCCAGCTACACATAAATAAGAAATGACAGTTTTTGGATTTGAATTTGACATTACTTCTAACTTTTATTATGTGAATCTTTGCAAATTCAATTGACTCATTATTCATTTATTCTTTTATCCATCTAATTTATGTTTCTGTTCTTGCAGTTAGATCCAGAAAATGTTGAGGCTTTTGTTGCATTAGCAATTATGGATTTGCAAACATATGAAGGTATGGTTGTATAAGCACATCTAAAAAAATGAGGCTGAAATTTATTTTAATATTTTTTGTATGCTTATAAGTTTATCTTCTCACACATATTTTGATGACGAATTAATATAATTATGCAGCTTTTGGGATTAGAATAGGAATGTTAAAAATGCAGAGAACGTTTGACATGTATCCTTATTGAGCAATGGCACTAAATTGTTTAGCCAATCATTTTTTTGCTCACGGATTATCACTTCAAAGTCCCACTCTTATTATAACTTAGCACAATCTTATCACAACAAGGTTAGATACCTCAAGACGTATCGTGAAGGAGCGCTAAATGGTTGTGTAGCGACGGCAGCCAACGGTTGTGCAAAGAGCAGTGAGCGACGAGCGAAGAACGACGAACGGCGAGCGACAAGCAGAGAACGGCGAGCAATTTGAGAGTGAAACTGAGTACTGAATCAATCTGAGGAAGAAAAATATTGTGCCCTAGCTAAGAGTTAGTTTACGTGTGTTATAATAATGTGAGGGAAAATTTTGTATTGTTATTTTAAAAGGTTTTTATGACGGTCGTTTTTTATTAACCATCATAGAATATATTTATTTTTAATTTTAAAATTTTTTATGACTATCGTAATTTAAATGACTGTCATAAAAAATATTTATTCCTTATTTTGAAGTTTTAATGACGGTCGTTTCCGTCATCGTAATTTTAAAATTTATGACTATTATCGTTACTTTATGTATACATTTTTAATGACGGTTATTTTAAAAAAAAAAAACCGACCATTTCTCAAAAGCCATTTTTAACGTAGTGAATATGTATACATTTTTAATGACGGTTATTTAAAATAAAATAAAAAACCGACCGTTTTTTAAAAGTCATTTTTAGCGTAGTGAATTGGAAATATGAAGTTCATTCCCATAACAATGAGTTTGACTTGTGTAATTTGAAAAGCAAACCAGTCAACGCA
Source organism: Elaeagnus macrophylla (assembly GCA_029378325.1). Lineage (NCBI taxonomy): Eukaryota > Viridiplantae > Streptophyta > Magnoliopsida > Rosales > Elaeagnaceae > Elaeagnus > Elaeagnus macrophylla. Next base: position 13,046 of record JARDWI010000015.1, on the reverse strand, counting down.
TGCATCCGTCATAGTTCGATGTCACGGGTTGAATTGAGATCATAATTATAATTTTCCAGTTCAGCTTGGATCAATTTTCATCAACCCGATATTCATCCCTAATCATGTGCCATTTATGTGTCTTTTCTTATTTTTAATTAAAAGTAAAATCTGCTTGTAGAATTCAAGATCCTATAATTGGATTCATTTAGATGACTACATATAATTGTTTCATTTTAATAGTGTGGTTATGACTACATATGAGCATTTCATATATATATATATATAAACAATTTTTTATACATGCATCAACAATTTTATAACTTTTTATTTAGTTTTAAATTACATCCGTACCATGCTTAATTATAACCTTTAAAGCCAAACATTTTCATTATTCCTAATTTACACTTTGCCAAAAACAATCGGACTCTTAAAATTAAATTTATACATTTGGTTAGGCGTATATCAAAATTATAATATCTAATATTTTTCATATTGAAGTATCGAATATGTATAAACTATAAGTTAATGAATTTAGGATATTCTTTTGGATAAGTTGATGCCCTTAATTGAGAGAGAAATCTCTTATAGAAATTATATTTTTTGAACTTTTACATTTTGTGGATTCAACCAAACCAATTCCTCAAGAATAGAAGATTGATTGATTCAAGTGAAAATCAAAAGAAAATCATTTGCAGATGATTATACAAGATGAAATCACTAGTTAATAAACTCATAATATGAGATTTCGAACTGTTATTCACCCTTAAATATTTAAGTTGCATTGCCTACTAAATCTATTTAACTTGAGCCTCACAAATTCTAAAAAGACTAAGGGGTTGTTTCTCAATGCTTTTGGAATTATGTAAAAATGCTTATGAGAGTCCCTAAAAAAAAGATTCTTAATCAAATAATAAAATTTCGCGAAATGCTTTCGGCACTCAGACTTACATCCTAATAGAACCACATTTGATGATAACTTAGAGAAAAACACTATTCTAAAACCTATTTCTTCGGAAGTATTTCTCATAAATCATTTTAACATATGATGAGACATTAAAATTGGACTGGCTTAGAAGAAAGAACTATTAAATTCCTTTTTACCACTTTCATTGTCCCACACATAAGGCGAGAAATTGTTTTGCTAATCTCAAGGTTTCTTTTAGGTTTATAGTAATTGATCCTTCAAATTAATATGTGATTTGTTTATCTACTTATATATTTATTTATTACAAAAATGATCCACGAGGAAATATTTTACTCCACAGCACATCTCCCAAACTTTAATTTTAACGTACCACTCAGCACTAACTACTCACCTGTGACTCAATCCCAACAGGGATAGAGTCATTCGAGGCTCAAACATCATACCTCCTACTCGGAAGGCTATAGTGTGAACAACAAATAGCAAAGTTGTTTCTAACTGAGCTGCACCAAAGCCGGTGTTCTAATATGGGATTTCAAATAGGAAAATAAAATTTTATCCATTAGATCACAAAGCTAACCACGGTTAGTCTCCAAACTAAATGTTCATTGTCTTATTTAGAAAGAAAAAAAATCAACGTCTTAGTTATATTTGAAAATGAATGATTATATAGGTAAAGTATTTGACCCTTATTTTTTACCCATCTTATATATTTAACAAATTTTTTAAGTTATATTATTTTAGTTTTTTTCTTTACACACATACTCTTCAATTTCATGCCTATCTTGTCAAATTTTCTTCATCTTGATATTTATCTCAATACATAAGCAACCGTATTATATATGTATATAAATATTAAAAACTACGTATATATATACGATATTGGTACTTGCACCAAAATGGAGTAAAAAATAAAACCTCATACAAAAGGGGACAAAAATGAACGGTTGCCATTATTTGATTAATAGAGTATATAAAAAATAATAAAATAATAAATAAATAAATAAATGACTCAAATAATTAAAGGGGAAAAAACTTACGCAACACAAGTTGTTATTATTTGGGGGAGTTGGTGTGGTTGGAGATAGAGATAGGAAACGGGCAAGCTAATTTCCCATTTTATTTTGGGCTCACGGTTATCTACTTGAGATAATTAAATAGTATCTGGATCGAGTTTATAAATTATAAAACACAAAAAATCATCGTTGACCGATTAAATTAAGAAAAACTCCAATGACGCCCTACCGAATTGGCCATTGATGTAAGCGTGAACCAACTGGTTTGGTCAATAGACTATAGAGGGAAAGAAAAAATGTTTTAACTACATCATGTAATCCCTTTTACGTATTTACTTTTAACACTAACCCTTTTAAAATGAACATATGCTCATGTTTATGTTTCGAGGGAGTTATTTTTAAAATGAATTAAATGACTATATTTTTCTTTAAAGAAAAAACTATGTTATTTAAAAAAAAAAGAAAAAGAAATTAGAGAAATGGTTGTAGCTAGGAAATGGTCGCATTTTCATGCAATTTAATCATGTAATTATTTACTCAGATACGTATCTTCTTATATTCTTTTATTTCTGCAACATAAGCATTACAGTTACCCAACAATATTTTTATAAGAGGGCTAATATGTATTAAAAAATTCCTCTAAATTTTTTTCACCTATTAACAGTATTTAATGCAAATTAAAATATATAAATTAAAAACTCCAAACATGTAACAACAAACAAACAAAAAATTAAAATAACTAAAAAATTAAAGAATCAATACATAAGTTATATGCCTAATCATTTTTTCACCTATTAATAGTAATTGTTAAGTATAGAAATTTAAAATAAATTTCATGTTCTAATATAACAATGAGATAATATATATTTTGAAATAAAAAACTCTAATTAATAATTTAAAGAATGAAAAAACAACATATTTAATGAAATAATGGTAAATTGTTATGAAAAAAGATGAGTGCTAAATAGATATAAATTTATACTTAAATAAGCACTTAAATTAATAATTATATAATATTTATCGATTAAAAATTTAAAAGCTATAATTTTTAGGAATATATAATATATAACTATTGATATGAGTGTAAATTGAAATAGAAATATTTTAAATATTTAGTATTTTTAAAGAATAATATATAACTATAATAATTTTGTCTGTTTGTTTTTTTTTTAAAGAAAGATACCAAGCAGGAGGAGCAGTCAGCATATAACAGGCACAAGTCAGAAAAAGGAGCAATGGAAAATAATATTGGATTTTATGATTAAGGTTTTAATTAATATAATATATTAAATTATATTTATATTACTAATATTTATTAAAAAAAAAATCAAAAAAGTAGCCCAGGCTCAAGCCTGGTACAGCCTACAACATAAGTCCGTCGTTGATTACAGTGTAAAATTAAATCCTTTTAATCCTTAAACATGGTCACAATTAGGCCTAAATTCTAAAAAGTCTCCACTTTTATCCTCACTTTTGATTATTGTTTACTTTAGTCAAATTATCCTACTATCCTTCATTTTGTTGTTATATAAATCATGTAATTGAGAAATATGAGTAAACAAATTTTATATTAATAAAATAACAATAGAAATATAGGTTTATAAATATATAAGTTAACTCCATTCAATAGGTTAATTTTTGGCGATGGAAGCTCGTTATTTTATGATAACTTATGAGAACTATTGAGCCTATCACATATAATTCACTATCCATTAATTTAATTCAATTTGGTTTTATTTATTTAAGCTAAAACCCACTTTTAGATCCTTTAGTATTGCATCTATTTCATTAATGTCTTAGTTTCATTTTGTATGTTTCTTGCACCTTTTTTTTTTTTTTTTTGGATTAAAGGACGAAATTTTCATTAATAATCAAAATTCAAAAATACAACAAGCGGTAGATTTAATTTTAAGATATACATCAAATTCTCAAAGAAGTTCACTAAAAAGATCATTACATTACAAGGAGAAAAACAGTAACCAAAATCACTCATTGGTGGAAAGAAATGAGCTTTTAATGATAGCTCTCTCAGCAGACTTAACCCCAATTTCAGTAATGGATTATCAAAATGATTCAGCAACTAGTATTCAAAATTGAAAACCACACAACTCTTGATCACCTCCAAAATCTGATAACACTTAGACACAAACTTCGAAGATACATTTCAAGGAACATCTTCAAGTCAAAAACAAGAAATAACCAACAACATATTATAACAAAAAACAACGATACCATCCACAAGTTCACACCCACCAGAACTGTAGGACAAAATCCAAACGACAAACCAATGTTATTCCAAACCGAAACAATCCAAAAATGAGACAGAAACAAATAAAATAGTGGTGAAATTCAAACTCAACTAATGTTTACGTCCTGATAGCCAAGTAGCTTGTAGAAGAAAGAACCCAGACAACGAAGAACAAACCACACCGACAACCCAAATTAATAGAAAAAAACCACTAGAGATCACAAGCAAACAAAGGCTAAGAACAAAACCTTATTTGACCCAAGGAAAATAGAACCAAATGGCGAACAGAGCTGAAGCCAACAATGGTGGACTAAAGCAAATAAGAATGATGCCAACCAGATGGAAAAAAATTAGAACGATGCCCTCACAACCAAACAACAACGGAGGCTCTAATGTCCTCACCACTAAGCATGACAGATGACTCTCAAAACCCCACTCAAAAGACACGCAAAAGCCTATAGAGAAGGAGGAGAAAACCTTTCTCTAAACTCACGCGAAAAGCAACTACATATGTTTCTTGTACCTAAATATTAAGTCCTTCTGGTTATGTTAAAGAACCAAGATAATTGCATTATTTTTTTACTTTCTTATCTTAATAGTCTTTTGTGTTTTTTATTTGCTAAAATATACCATTGTTCCTAAAACTTTTACTAGATTTACTTACAGATATGTTTCCAACTTTTTAAACTTTTGATTTAGTTCTCAAATTTTTAAAAACTTACATATATAGGTTGTTAAACTTATAAATCATATGACTTAGTTTACAAACATTTAAATTTCAGGTCTTAGCTTTTCTGGTCAAATACATATTTGTGATTCACAACTTTTAGATTTATGCGTGAAATTTTAAAAATTCAAAGATTAAATTTTACGATTTAAAAGTTTAGGACCTGTTGGATTGAAAAATCACTATTTACGCACGACTCCTTTTGATTGGTCCACGTCGACTTTGAGAAGCCAAATAGATAATGTACAATCAAGTATATCTTTTATTAATAAATTCAAAATATATATTTTTGAAAGAGTCTGGACTTGATAAACTAAGATAAAATAAGTACAGTAAAGAAACAAAAGTAAGCACGCAAATTAAAAAAATAAATAAATAATATTTTTCAATTACTGAGTAATTCTTATATGTTGGCACATATTAAAATGAAGCACTAATTGTACTCACACATGCATCAGAACATTCAAAAAAAATGATGTAATGTGGTAAACCCACTTAGGCTTTAATCGTAAGTGATAACATCCACGACTAAGAATCCAAATTTACTAAATGAAATAAACAGTTGTATAGACTCGATGAAGATAAATGCCAGTACATCTATTAGTTAGGACCATCCATCCTAACTACTTAAGCTGTTCTTAACAGCTATCTTCACAGCTACTTTGATTCACACAAAATATGGCTCACCTCTAAAGCCACACTATCATACAGTATGATACTAGCACCTTCAATCAAAATTTGTGAAATCTAAACAAGATAACAATTCTCCCAACATATGAGTTTTGTAAAATCTCCTTATATCAACAATACGAAAACATACTCAATATATTGTTGACACGGAACCTCAAAATAACACAAATTGTTTTTATAAAAATCCTTGTATTATAATATAGAATAAAACTCAATGTATTGCTACTACAGAATCTTAATTTATCAAAATTCATAGTTTTTTTCAGAGAATCAAATTACTAATATGGAAAAGAACACTCAACGTATTAGTGCTTTAAGAAGACAAGAAAATTTAGAATATTAGATTGAGTTTTGAAAATAATAGAGTTTTTGCTCTTAAAACCTTAAAAAAAGAATGAGTATTTATAAAGAATTTCTCAAGCGATTTTACCGACCCCTCGCTGACCCACCACAACAAGGTGCCTACAAGCTACCAACATGCTCCTTGCAAGGTCCGACAGTAAAAAAATTAGCAAACTAACTTCGCCGACTTACCTAGGCAAGTACATCACGAGGACCTTGCTGAGCAAAGAAAAAGATATTTTCAAGTTAAAAACAAGATAGAGAAAACTCCACAAATACCCATACTTAATAAAAAGTAAATGCCGGTAAAAATACATTTTAACAAGTAAACTATTTGCTCCTAACTACTCCATGGTATGTGCAATATACGATCATATAAATTGTTAGAATCTATGTAAATTTATGTAATTCTTATTGAAAAGTACCATACAAAGAAATAGACAAAAAATAATAAGTAAAATAAAATAGACTTTATATTTTACACACGAGAATGCCAACAAAAACTCAAAAAGTTTACAAGACTTATACATTAATAATTCAATCCATTTTATTCTATATAATTTATATTAATTAATTCAATATTTAAATTAATATTTTAAATATTAATTAATTGATATTGATTATTTGCAATTATGTCATTCACAAAACTTATAAATTGGTTTATATAAATTGAAAATTTATGAATAAGCTCACCATTTAGATCGTCGCAAACTTCCTCTAATCTTATATTTTCTCTTAGAAACTAATTTAAGTATTGGAGCTGATACGATACCTTAATGTGTCGTCCATTCTTACGTGGTTTTAATGACTTGCAGGTTGATGTGTCTAGAGAGCGTGACCAAATAGAAATCGACTTCAACATTTGGCACTGCCTGTAGGAAAGAAATTTATTATACCCTCAATTGCAAACTTCTTGGTGCAGCACAAAATTGAAAGATGGAGCACTTTTAAGGGGGTCACCCCTCCCTAAACTTCTCTTATTTACGCACACTTGATTGCAAAGTTTTTGGGGAATGATGACCCAATCCTTCTACAAACCACCTGTTGATAAGAAGATGAATAATAAGTAATTTAGCTTCATCTTTCCAACAATGGCAAGACATCCTGGATCCAGGATTATTCTTCTTAGAAGCATGATCAAACATTACTCCAAAGCACATCAACTTGGTGTCTTCAGCACATAGATCTAGAGAACTAGAGTACTCTTCTACTCATCCGAATAAAAAAAACCCTCAAGCAAGGTAGAATTTCATACATTGGGGCACTTAGAAAAGACTTCAGCTAAAAAAAATTAGTGTCCAGACAAAGACGTGTTAGGAACATGTTGCCGCATCGACAAGATAAGACTACCAGTGGTTGGACCCTACCTTGGGATCTTTTAAGAATTGTTCACTATGACTACAACCCACAGGATCTGGCCGACTAGCCATCCAATTCTTAAAAGATGTTGTAAAAATGTCCAATTTTTTTTAGAAGTCCACAAGTTAAAATGGAATCCATAAATAAGTTCTCACTACACAATTGATTCCAAACATCCTTGGTGTGAGGTGACCCAACACCTCACTACTTACAAATGTTCTGCAAAGAGAAAACTTAGTAAGGTTGAGAGCCACATCAGCTTTAGATTGTACTCTTCCAGGATATTGCCAGCCACCCAAAGGGTTGAAAATGGCCTCAACTCGAAGTGAGCAGGATCAACATAAACTTTTACTTTTCACTCATGTACACTCAAAAAGTTCACCAAGATCCACACTTAGGAAACTTCGAACAACCACATCGGCTACCAGTTCTACATCCAGGCCCAGAGATATTGTCTATAGACATCAAAGTGTAGAAATTCTTTTACTCATTCAAGAAAAGTGTTAGGTGAGGTCCTACGTAGTCATGTCAACACCACCACTACCAAGAGAAAAAATGAGAATATAGGCAACTTGGCACTTGTAAAAACACTTTGTAACTCAGCTCTCTAGAGCTCCCAACACCTCCTTAGAAACTGAAAAGCTATAACTCCATAATGAGAATCAGAAACTCATTCAAACAATCATAGCTTTGCATTAAGGCATGATTTCCACCGTGCCTTACTACGGCTTGTGAACAAGCACACTCCTCCCTCAAACCTAGTTACCATACCCGACCAAAACAAGGATACAAGAAGATACACTATCTAGACTCCATGTTCAGACTTAGGAAAACTTGTGGTAAGAAGAGAATCTTGCCTCCTTTATACCAAAGGACATCCTAGACATAGAACTTAGAATTGGTAGTGACTACAACCAAACTTGTCCTACATAGGATCTGGAAGGTCACACCTTCCACAAAACCATGTAGCAACCAACACCCCAAGGAGGCTCGGCATATAGTGTCATCCAACAATTGTCTTAATGGAAAAAGTACTGTGCGAGAATGAAAGCAGGCTCAAAACTCCTTTGCTATAGCTATATTAATAATATAGTTTGATGGAAAAAAAAAAAAAAAAAGCTAACCCATAGCCGGAGGCAGCTACTAGCAAGCAACGAGCTACAGCAAGTAAGCTAGGAGAGAGAGAGAGAGAGAAACCTCTATGGCGGCTCTTGTGCCTCTCAAGACTTATAATAATAAAAGTAGCACCCCTTATGTTCAATCATATATTTTCACAATTAAAAAAATGATTATTATATCATTTTTTTTGAACGCCATTCAAATTAAAATAAGTCAATTTAGACATGTTCAATGTTATACGCTCAATATTGAACGTTCAATATTATTGGAGTGCTACTTTTATTATTATAAATTTTAGGAGTGTTATTTATGATAATTTTCCAAACAATTAAGCTATGTTAATAATAATTATTTTCCTTACATTTTTTTTATATTCATTATCCCCCTCTAGGAAGCACAATCCAAATACTTTATATATTGCATTTATCTTCTCTGTAATTTTCTTTAAAAAAAAATGATAAATACATGTTTTAGAGATAGGATTAAATAATATGATAAATTTGACCAAAATTTTAACATAATTAAAGAAGGTATCAACAAACGTAAACTCTTGAAGAAACAAAGAAAAGTATCAACACAAGATAACCACAAGGTTTATCAACACACAAAAGTAAACTTTTGAGTCATTTTCATTCTATTGTTTATTTTTTAAAAATACTGTAAGAAGAGAATAAAAACTTCATAAATTTTAGAGTACTTACAAAAATATAACTTATTTTAATATTTTGTTTTATTTTATATTTTTTATTATTACTTTTAAAAAAAATTAAGTTAATTAATAATTTTATTTTGATTCTTTATAGTTATTTTAGTAAATATAAATAAAATAAATAAATTTTACATTTTTTTTCTTTTCATTTAATTTATGTTCAATCCTATTTTAATTGATTCTCATAGGTGAAAAAAGATTTAATAAATACCGTGGATCTAACTTTTGCCCCCTTACAAATATCACTGTCCTTATATTAGTTATGATATAGCTTTTAGAAACATATAAAAAAATTAAAGATTTTTTAAAATTTCATAAGGATTAGTAATTTTTTTTTTACATCAATTTGATTATGTTGAATTTGAAAATCAAATATCCGTCAGCAATTGTAATATTTTACATTCATTAATTGTACTATTTACAATACAATGCATATTTGGAAAAAAAAAAAAATTTGTTCTTTTCATTTGACTTGTGATGTTAATTCATCATGAAATATCAAATGACACATAGAAGAGATAGTTTGATATATTGTGCCTTATATCATATTAGCCAGTAAAGTAGGTACATATGAAATTCAAATGGATTTACAAGAATTTTGATTATATTTCAATTGACTCTGTAAGAGTCTATAAATGCACCCTCCGTGGACGCGTACTGGTTCAAAACTTCACATAAAAATAAAAAGAGAAAAAAAGAAGACTTGGGCAAAGAAGTTTATAGCTTTCAGATCGATCTGAGGTCGTGGAGGCGTAGTGCTGCTTATATAATCCAATAACTAACTAATATTCACATCATCTTTTCTTCTGCTCTAACTTTCCTACTCGATTCATTCCCTTGCAAACTGTTTCTACTTTGTGATCTGTCTTCGATCTATCCAAATTTTGGGATCACTCTTAAGTGCTTTCCTTGTTTCAACTAGTGCTTCATCACTTTGAGTCACCTCGTACTTGTTTTCTAGTCTCTAATATTTCACCGCACTTTTTTTTTTTCTTTGCAGTTTCCACAACCTTTATGTATTATAATTTTCTCACACATACAAACATAAAAAAAAATAAAAATAAAAAAAGCTTAAGAAAAACCTTTTTACGCTTTTTGATTTCAGTTTTTTTTTTTTTTTTTTTTTTTTTTCATTTGATATATAGTTTTGTTAAACTTTAGCGTCTGGATCTCGGTCGTTTCTTGTTTTAATGCTTGTGATTTCCTACATCGTCCCTTTCCAACGATATTCTTTGTTTATGTCACCTGAGCCTTTCAGTTATTAATTTCGTTCTTTTTTACTAGTAGATCCTTCTTTTTTATTCACCAATGTTATGCACCCATTTTACACCAACGTTTATTTGGGTTTTTACTTTACGTATATATTCTTTTATATTTGGTTTTATTTAATCACTTTCTTTTAGGTTACTTTCCATTTTTCTAGAATTGAATAGAAAAGCATTTGAATGGTTTACAATAAAAAAAAACAAGAAGAGGTACGCTTTTGAGAGACATTCTAGTGTTGCTTGCCAAACATGAAACATTGTCTTCCAAAATTCCGGGTGGATCGAATAAAGTGATCAAAGAAGAACTTAGATTTTGAAGAGCAATAGCCACACGATCAGCTTTCCTTAATGTAAAGAAATCAATTGAGGTACCTAATGCATATATCATTGCTCTAAGGTGGCGTTTGGTTCGCTGAATGTAATCGTAATCGTAATCGTAATAGAATGGAATGTAAAGGAATCAGTATTACGATTACGGTGTTTGGTTTAGTCACTGTAATCAAAAAAGGAATCAATATTACAGTGTTTGGTTTGACAACTGTAATGTAATGGAATAGAAAAATTATATAATTATTTTAAAAATACAATTTCAAAAAATTAAATTTCAAAAATAATATAATTTCATAACAACAATTAAAAAAAAATACAATTTTAAGAAAAAAAAATTCAATTTCAGGAAATAATACAATTTAAAAAAAATACAATTTTATAACAACAATTAATAAAAAAAATACAATTTAAAAAAAAATTACATTCAGAAAAAATACAATTTTAAAACAATAATTAATAAAAAATACAATTTTAAAAAAAGAAATACAATTTCAGATAAAAAAAAAAGCCAAAATTTAATTCACTGGACGCGAGAGCGACGGAGGCCGGATGGACGCGAGCTGGACGGGGGCTGGACGGCGACGCGAGCTGGACGGGGGCTGGACGGCGGCGCGAGCTGGTGGCGACGCGATAGGCTGGACGGCGACGCGATTGCAGGGAAGGCGCAATGGCTGGCTGGACTGTCAGGGACGACGATTGGACCTGGTCGGGACGACGACACGAGCTGGAGGCAATGGCGAGACCTAGCCGGCGACGACGACACGATGGCGGAGAACGCTGGCTGGGACGCACGCGATGGCTGATTCCCCTAGCACTGTTCAATAATGTAATCCTTTTTCCTCCTCCTCCCATGTGTAATCCTTTTTCCCTCTTGTAATGTAATTGATTACATTACATTACATGTGTTTGGGCAAACCAAACAATGTAATGTGCTGAATCAATTATATTACACCTCTTATTACACCCAACCAAACATGGCCTAAATATCCTTAATTATTTTTTACTACTTTATGGTGTTTTTCATGTATGAATTTCTCATTTATAATTCTATTATTTCAATATTATTTATTCTTATTATCGTCTTTGGTGCATGTATGATTCACTTATCCACGTTATTTTATTTTAAACCTCATCAGAAAATTTTTCTTACTACATAAAATAAAATATGTTTTTTTCATAAAAAAAACATTATGTTCTCATAAAAGATATGTTATTTTATGTCGTAAGAAAAATAATAGATAGTTAAAAAAGAAACTTCTTGTATGAAGAGGTTATGTCATACAATGAAATATCATAAGAAAAATAATAGATAGTTAAAAGAGAAACTTCTTATATGAAGAGGTTATGTCATACAATGAAACTTTCTATTATCTTTTGTGTTTTAACTTTTTTGTCGTGATGATTTAAGGATGAGGGACACTTAAGTCTGTTACTTTGACAAAAATGTATTTTAGATCCGTATCTATTTAGGAGGTCAGTACAAGTATATTATCTTTAGTAAAATGATGGCAGAAGTTTATTTTGTACAAGTAATGGACTTTTTTTGCCCTTTTTGTAGGGGTAGTAGAAGTTCACTGTCTTTATAAAATAGACTTCTGCAATTCTTTTTGTAAAAGTAGTAGACTTGTGATATCCTTTCAAATAAGTACAAATATAAAGTGCACTTTTATCGAAGGCATCAACTTGGGCTATCCTTTTTCTATACTCTAATGTAGTGACAAATCATGTCAATCAAGTCGACTCATTTGATAAATGGGTCGTATTGGGTTAACTCATCATTTTGGGTTCCGATTGTCTAGTTATATGTCACAACTTGAAATAAAGTCAACAAAAATATGTTATTTAACAAAATATGACTTATTAAATTTATTCGTGCTATATTTGGTAGTGTTATCAATGGGTCAAGACAAAGGTGGGTTTAATCTCCACATCCCCATGCTAAATGTTTGCATGGGTGGAGTGCGGGTTCTCTACAAGAGTTTTGAAGAATTTGTAGGATTCATATATTATACAGTAATGAATAATATATATTTTATGTTCCAAACTAACAAAATCAATCTTGAAAAATAAAATATATTTAAAATTATGCTTAATAGATATTAGATGTAGTGTGCAAATTGTACATTGTTTAGTTTTTAAATTGTATTTTTATAAGTAAATATATAAGAAATTGATATATAAATGTCGAAATTTGAATAGGGGAATTTGATGAGATATAAAATATAATCCCCTGGCCCACCTCAAAGGTGTTTTCTCCATCCCATGTTAATATTTTGAGTACTTATTATTCTCTTACCCAAATTATTAAAAATAGACCCTTTTATATAATTATATCCA